>JAMKCH010015231.1:0-25007 GCA_023653785.1 Ophioderma brevispina | reverse complement strand
TATAACCAGTGCATTTCCCCTGTGTGTGACTTTTGACCTATGTGTGTGACCTTTGACCTCAGATTTGTTTTGTTTTGATTTGTTTTGGTCCTTTTGACCTAATTTGGTGGTCATAGGGTATTTCTATGCAAATTGATCTCTGGATGACCATTGATGTTTTGGGTCACTCTGAAACTCTGATAACAAATGTCAGACTGTCCTCCCCTGCCTTCATGCAAAATATCAGCCCCATGTGTCAAAGTATAACAAAATGGATAGCCAGATAGATGGACAGATGGGGCAATTCTACAGATGACCTTTGAACTTTTGGGTCACTCTGAGATCCTGATAACAAATGTCAGACTGGTGTTTCCTACATGGTGTTTCCTGCATGCTAAATATCAGCTCCATAGGTCAAAGGGTTACAAAACGTATAGCCAGACAGACAGAACTCAATTTTTGTGTCGAATGTCTCTGTGTGTATCTGTGCGTGTGTGTCTGTGGTCAAAATGTTAACCAAAAAAAAAAAAAAAAAAAAAAAAAAAAAAAAAGGCAGATGACACTTGCGGTCCGGGGACAGCTGTATTTTTTAGTATAGGTTTTGCCAGTTATTTTCAAACATTTTTCATTCAATTTCATTTTATGTTACGTTTAAATTTCGTCTTTGGGCAAATAATTTTAAATATTGGTCACTTATTTTTGCATAATGTTCACAGTTATTTATCTAATTCTGTCCAATTTCGTCTCAACTATAGTTAAACAGTCAATTGTTAAAAGCAATGTCGTCTTTGTGCAAATTAATTTCATAGAATTAGCATTTGATTTCGTCCCATTTGTCATCTTCAGTAGAAAGCATTTAATGATTGCATGTATAGGCCTATAGCCTACTTATGTCCAAATATAATACAATAGAAAGGTTAAAACCCATGTTAAGGTTAAAATAAAAAAAAATATATTTTCCCTATAATTGTCCTGCTTATCCCTATGTTACGTTTAAATTTGTCCTGAAAAAATAAATTTGCTGAAAAAATCAATTTGTTATGCTTAATTTCGTCTTTGGGCAAATAATTTCAAATATTGGTCACTTATTTTTGCATAATGTTCACAGTTATTTATCTAATTCTGTCCAATTTCGTCTCGACTATAGTTAAACTGTCAATTGTTAAAAGCAATGTCGTCTTTGTGCAAATTAATTTCATAGAATTAGCATTTGATTTCGTCCCATGTGTCATCTTCCGTAGAAAGCATTTAACGCATGCATGTATAGGCCTATAGCTTACTTATGTTTCATTTTTGTTCTTTTGTGGGTCTTCCATGTTTTATTATTTTTATCTATTTCCAAATATAATACAATAGAAAGGTACCCACGTTAAGGGTTAAAATACAAAAAAAACCCTATATTTTCCCTATAATTGTCTTGCTTATCCCTATATTTTCCCTATATTTTTGTTTTATTTGCCCTATATTTAGCTCTATATTTTTGTAAGGGGTCACCTGTAGCTCTTGTGTACACTGTACAAAAAAAAAAAAAAAAAAAAACAACATGCTGTATTGGACAGCAAAAGTTGTAATAGAAAATAAACAAATTCGCAATCAATATAATCCGCGGCACGACATAATACACCACTCGAGTTGAGTACTTGAAGTGGGGCAATCAATTAACTTCGCTAGACAAACGTTTATCTCCTTGGCTCGTGCGGGACGAGCCCTTCCACGTCATCAATGGCAGTTGCTCGTCCAGGTCGCCAATTTTGCTCGGCTCGTCCAGCGCTCGGGAGCCGTGCCCGCTCGTCCAGCTTGCACGTCTCTAAATGTATCAAATCCCTAATTCTGTCCAATTTCGTCTCAACTATAGTTAAACTGTCAATTGTTAAAAGCAATGTCGTCTTTGTGCAAATTAATTTCATAGAATTAGCATTTGATTTTGTCCCAGGTGTGCAATCTTCAGTAGATAGAACGCATTTAATGATTGCATTGGTTATAGGGCCTAGAGTCGTACTTATGTTTCATTTTGTTCTGTCTTTGTGGGGCTCTGCCATGTTTTATTATTTGATCTATTCCCAAAATATAATAGCAATAGAAGGGTAAAAACCCATGTTAAGGTTTAAAAGTACAAAAAAAAACTATATTTTCCCTTATAATTGTCTTGCTTATACAATGTTTCGTTTAAATTTGTCCTTGAAAAAATCAAGTTGCTGATAAAATCAATTTGGTATGCTTAATTTGTCTTTCGGCAAATATTTCAATATTGCGTGCACTATGGCATAATGTTCACGAGTCAATTTAATCTAATTCTGTCAATTTCGTCTCAATATAGTTAAAAATGTCAATTGTGAAAGGCAATGTCGTCTTTGTAAAAATAATTTCATGAATTAGCATTTGATTTTGTCCCATGTGTCATCATCATAGGAAAGGCATTTAAGCACCCACAGGCCCAACTGTATAGGCCTATGATTACTTATGTTCATTTTTTGTTCTGTGTGGGTCCTCATCACCCCTGCTCTTTGAACCATTATTTTTTTTATCTATTTCCAAATATAATACAATAGAAAGGTACCCACGTTAAGGGTTAACAAATACAGTGAAAAAAAATAAACACCTAGATTTTCCTTTAATGTCTTTGCTTATCCCTATATTTTCCTCTATTTTGTTTTATTTGACTATATTAGCTCTATATTTTTGTAAGGGTTCACATGTAGCTCTTTGTGTGTACCACTTACATGCTGTACGTGTGATATCATTCATATCAAACAGCTAGGAACCAAGGAAAGTGTTGTAAACAATCTCAAGGTTAAGAATCTCCTTATTTTCCATTGTCACTATTTCCAATGCTGTTCCCCTCCCCACAATCCAGGACAGAATTGTAACTCCAATCAGCAGTGCACTTGTTGGATTACAAGACTGCTTGTGAAGACATAGACCTCTACCCAATGACAGTTTACATGAGTAGAAGAGTGCCCCTTTTCTCAGAAACTCCATAGCCATCACACCAAGGGAGATGACACTCATATGGGAGTAGAACAACCAAAAGTAAGTCTGTCTCAATTATGTAGATAGTGATTTCATTACAAATTCAGATGGTCGTTGATATTTGTAGCGGCAAATGAAACCACAATCAAACACAGGGATGGCCTTAGATATGTGTTCATCCCTTAGACTGAATTTTGTTTTCCTGACTGGACGTATCAAAAAAAGTAACCACCAAACTGAAGATTTTTTTCTAAAATTTAAGGGGTACATTTACATATGCTTATCAATGTATTACACCATACAAAACTGGGTCCTGGGTAAATCAAATACCCTTTTACTAAAGTAACACCACCTCATCAAATTTCAGAGTCTTAGTCCTCCACACGGCCTCAATTCCTGCTGGTCAGTACGAGCCGCAACGATGGCCCCTCATGTGTGAAAACACTGTGACCGGAGTGAAGTGAAACAGCACTGTGAATCATCTGCCGTGGTCTGGAAGATCCACTTTGTGATTATCCTTTCATATATTGTACACGGGGAACAACATTCGGTCTTATACCAAAAAACATTGTCAACATTCTGTTCTTCAATGCATAATCTCTGAATTTGCAATCTGCAGAAAAATTTAAACATTGTAATATTTTTTTTTTTTTTTTTTTTTTTTTTTTTTCTTCTTTTTACTTACAGCTGGTCACTTTTGAAGATGATGAAAGATATTGAACAGAATGCAATCAATGATGAAGTATTACTTGTATCTGGAAATATCACTGTGTTGCAACAGTAGCCTTCCTGATATTTCATCGCATGCTATTATTAAAAAAGTTTCTCAGCAGTTCGTCTATTATTCAATAGCAATATCTCGTTGTGTGAATACAAGAAAGGTTGTAAGTGCAATAGCTGAAATTGGGCTGATTTTCCCCATCAAACATACTAAATCCCAAGTCTTTGGTCAGTGGCTCTTGAAATGGTCTTCAGGTGACTGTTGTCACCCGAAAAGAACCCTATTTCAAGAGACTACTGAATCAAAGGAAAGGTGAAATTGAGAGTTCTCCTAATACCAGCAGCACACAGATGTATCACATGGCAGCGATTGCACTTATGACATCTTGCAATTCAGATGACACACTTTTGTATGTCACTGCAGTTAGCATCTTTTTAAATTGTTTGGTATATTATTCTGATAACAGCATCAAGCCCACCACTCATCCCATCAAACTGAAACTTGCAAAATAACCCACATGGGGATTTATTTCAATTCAAAACCCTTAAAAAAACCTTCAAACCCCTTTTCAATTCACAAAAAGGCATTAAAAAAGAAGTCCCATGAAATTATAAAATAATGATGTAATTTCTGCACATAAAGTAAATAACCTTCATTTGACTACGTCAAACTTAGTTGACTAGGCACTGCTCCTTCAAGCAACCATGATGCTGGGATTTAATAGATACTTTTGATTTTGAGACTAAATTTAAAAATGAAACTTGAACGTTGGCAAAGTTTATTTTTCTTTTCTGTTGAAAACGGTGTTTGAAATGCTTAAGTAATTGCATGTGATTATTGAACCCACTCTAACATCAGGCCCCAGCCCGGGACAAGACCCACACAAGTCTGCGCTAAAACGCAAGTATCCCGACTTATCAGATGAAGTGATGACGAGGAAGATGTCATGTGAGCAGAGGTTATACAGATATAGGGAAGACAAGTCAAAACTCAGAACAACTTCAACAATGAAGTTGTTAATCTGAGCCAAGGGCAGGCGAATGTTGAAACCCAAGAATTTATTTAGGACCAGCTTGGCAAGGGCCTTAAAGGGGGGGAGAGAGGGAGGGAAAAACTTGGTAAGCTAAGTAGTCATGTCCGGTTTCTTTCCAGAGCTACAAAGGTATGTTTTTGACCACTGATGGAACAAATCAGAAAGATTTTATTGCTATTGTACATCATAAAGTAGATCACCCCATGTTTGAATACTATTTTTTGGGGTAATTGATCAGCATAGAAATGCCAGAATCATTGTGATCAGTCGTAATTCTAGCAAGTGCAATGTTAAAAAATTAAACCTTTGTAAAAAAACAGGGATTTGTCTGGCAGTGGGATTCACAACATGCAGAACGTTAAAATAACTGGGAGCCGTAAAAATACGAAACCCTTTCTGGGAACTTAAAATAATGGCATAAAATCTCAGCTTCCAACGTTATGGTGGTTTTTTACTGGTTTAAAACAATAAAGAATTAAAAATTAATTTTACAAAATTGTGTGATATGACCAAATTTTTACGTTGTAGGATATGGCATCCTACAATTAAACGTTGTTATTTCCTTTACTACATGGTTGTAAAAAAAGTTATATTTCAGGCAAACAGTTTTGAGAAAAAAGGCAATAAACAAAGGGAAAACGTGAAGGAAATAAAAAACTTTAAACACTTTATTTTATATGGTAAGTACAAATTTATGTCCCCAATCATCATATGAATAAAACAATACATGTACCTTACATAGATTCGACCCAGGGCCTAAGTTACAATTCCTAAACCTGATCCACTACACTAATGACTTTACTGATAGAATGTGCTATAAAATTAAATAGTAATATGGTGTTTACTTACTTTTTTTCAAAATTCAACTAAATAAATACAACAAGTATTTAAAAAAACTGGGCGCGGGTTGTCGCCAGGCATTTATTTCAAGAATAAGAACAACATTAAAAAGCATTTAAAGGAGTAGATGGTTTTATAGTTTTAAGTGCACTTTTATTACAGAAAAACATGTATAAAAAGAAATCTCATAACTGAATTAAGAGAGATGTGTGATACATGAGAATAAGATTGCATTAAGAACCAATCACCTTGTTACAACTGATCTCCGTTGACCTGTGACCTTGGTGTGTGAACATTTGACCTCACCTAGTTCTAAGCTTTAATTTACATAGGTTACATCCTCATGTCATTTCAAATAAAGAGAAAATAGAAAAAAAAAAAAGCCCAATTGGGCCACAAAATGCTGTTAAAACTGTATCCCAAGTATTAAGCTTTAAGTTAACATAGGTTACACTTTCCTTCATTTCAAATAAGAAAACATTTTTAAAAAAAAAACGCCCCAATTGGGCTTTAAAATGTTTGTTAAAACTGAATCCCCAAGTTATAAGCTTTAAATTAAATAGGGTAAACCTTCCGTCGTATTCAAATATAAAGGAAAATAGAATAAAAAAAAAAAAACGCCCATTGGGCGCAAAATGTGTTAAAACTGAATCCCCAAGTTAAGCTTTAATTTACATGAGGTTACGCCTTCCTATCATTTCAAATAAGTAAAAGAAAATAGAAACACGCCCAATAAATTGGGGCGCAAATGTGTTAAAAAGGAATCCCAAGTTATAAGCTTTCATTTAACATAGGTTAAACACCGTCCGTCATTTCAAACTAAAGAAAATAGGAAAACGCCCAATGGGGCGCCAAAATGTGTAAAACTGAATTCCCACGTTATAAGCTTTAATTACATAGGTTACACCTTCTGTATTCAAATAAAGAAAATAGACAAAAAACGCCCAATTGGGCGCAAAATGAAAACGATCCCAGTTATAAGCTTTAATTAATTTAACATAGGTTACACTCCTGGTCATTTTCAAATAAGAAAAAATAGAAAAAACGCCCAATTGGGCGCAAATGTGTTTAAAAACTAAATCCCCAGGGTATAAGCTTTAATTTAACATAGGTACGCCTCAATCCTATCATTCAAATAAAGAGATAGAAAAAACGACCAATTGGGCGCAAGAAGTGTTAAACTGGATGCCCAAGTTATAAGCTTAATTTAATAGAGGTTACACCTTCATGTCAGTTCACAATAAAGAAAATAGAAAAAAAACGCCCAATTGGGCGCCCAAAAAAGTGCTAAACTGAATCCCAAGGTTATAAGCGTTCATTTAACATAGGTTACGCACTTCCATCTATTTAAATAAATGAAAATAGAAACAAAAACGCCCAATTGGGAGCAAATGTGTTAAAACTGAATATCCCAAGTGTATAGCTTTTTAATTTAACATAGGTACGCCTCCTATCATTTCAAATAAGAAAACATTTTTAAAAAAAAAAAGCCCAATTGGGCGCAAAATTTGTTAAAATGAATCACCAAGTTTATAAGCTTTAATTTAACATAGTTACACCTTCCCGTTCATTGCAAATAAAGAAAATAGAAACAAAAACGCCCAATTGGGCCGCAAAAGTGTTTAAAACTGAATCCCCAAGTATAAGCTTTACTTAACATAGGTTACACCTTCCTGTCCTTTCAAATAAAAAGAAAATAGAAAAAAAAGCCCAATTGGTGGCGCATAAGGTGTTAAAACTGAATCCCCCAAGTTCAAGTTATAAGCTTTAATTAAACATAGGTTACACTTCCTGTCATTTCAAATAAATGAAAATAGAAAAAACGCCCAATGGGCGCCAAAATGTGTTATAAACTGAATCCCAAGTATAAGCTTTAAACTTAACATAGGTTAAGGTAATTACATAGTGTCATGCCGCTCACAGCCTTGATGATGCAATTTACGCCACTACGCAATCATGTCGGAAATAGCGGTGACCTAAGTGGCAATGCGTCAAGCCAATAAATCGAACTCCCTGCCGCTCGAGCGGCCGCTTTCCAAAAGCGGCAAATCGCATGAGTTGACTTGAATTCAACTTTGGAGCAGTGATGGCGCGATGACGTCTTAGGTCAAGCCGATAGCCACCGCTTGAATATATAGATCAATCCTGCAAGCGCCGTACACGAAGCGGCCTGCGCTGACCGGCAAGCGGCATGACACTATGTAATAACCTTTACCCTTCCATCATTTCAAATAAAGAAATAGACAAAAACGCCCAATTGGCGCAAAATGTGTTAAAACTTGAATTCCTCAATTTAAGCTTTAATTTACATGAGGTTACACATTCGTATTTCAAATAAGATTGTTACCTAAAATTCGTTCTTAATAATATCAACAACAATACATGGTTAAAAATTCAATCATTACTTAGTATAACTCTACGTGGCCTGATTCATTTTTTACTATAACTCTCCTATTGGTTACTATTAATGATGTTACTTACGACGTTATTTAACACCATTTTCATGAGGTTAAAACGTTTTAAATAGTTCATATTTTTACAGTTAAAACAAGTAAGTTACAAAAGAAGAAAAGAACGTAATATTACGGAAAATATAATAACGGGTCAGCGTATAAATACTACCCTTTTCAAAAGTGTAGTATTGTAGTATTATTTTCTAGCAATGTTTATTACTGTTTTTTCTGCTTCCAAAGTGTAATTTTATGTTTTAGGTATAAGTGTATATAAAAGCGTTGAAGAATATGAATATTGGGGTTTAGTAAATTCAACCAGGTTAAGTCTGGTAAAAATACTTTAGGAACACATTTTTAACAGGTGTGCATTTTCTATATAAATAGTAGTTTTGTTACAAAAGAAAATGAATATCCAGTGAAATAAAAAAGCTAGATACCTAGGTCTTAGTCAAAAGTATAATTATCTGTATGAAAGTTATAGTAGAAAGTACATTATTATGTTCTGGTTATGTTAAATATTCTGCTCTAGACCATAGTCTTGACTTAGTTGGTTTTGGTCCAGACACACAGTTATGTACTAAGATGTTAAACCATTTCAATAGCAGTTCCTGTTTAAACTTGTGTGTACAACAGCTCCAAATGATGAAGATTGACAAGCTGCCATAGCAGAGGATGGCAACAAGCTGTGATGCACTGTCTTCCTGGGGGTCTTGCAGCTCAGATAACGCTCCCATGTTACAGATCACTCAGATGATGAAAATATTGGGCAGAATATCCAGAGAAAATTGAGGGTAGGTTTTAATCATGGCAATGAAAATAATACATGTTAGAAATACATAGATTGGTTAAAATGCCAGAATAATCCTCTGTCCACCTCGAAGTATGGAGTAGTATCAATATCCTACTATACACAAGTCTCGACTTATATATGCTTACATTACTTTGACATTGATAACCGATACTTTGTATCTGGTTAAGACGATAATGCCAATCATCTTCATTTCTTTTCTGCCCATTACTTAGACTGGACCAGAGGGTGTATTGAGTCAATCCCACAATGCCACATTTTGAAAAAATTTGACTTCAATAAGTAATGGATACCACAAAATTAATACTATTCTTAACGCGAAATATGAAACCCCGACTTTAACACTAGCCCAAAATGTTAGTACTTAGGGAATTTTAGGCATGATAAGGAACTGTCTTTTCGTTCTTAAGCTTCCTTAAATGTTTTAATCCCTAAGTAATGAACATGGGCTTAGTACAGTACAATATAGGACATTGCAATGCTTATGGCGATTGGTTCAAAAACATACTCTGACTGTGACTACAGTGTTATATTTGGTTGCATTATTAGCATAAAAGGCACGTTGAAAAATACCTCACCCATACAATTTACTCATACTTATTCAGCCGGGAAGAGCAAGAGTGTAGGTGCTACTTTTCTACTTTATTGTCGGTATATAATATACTGTTTACAGACACTTGAAACTGCAGAGTAAAGACTTAATACACAAAGTGCTTGTTTCTTGGGATCGATAACAAGCACAGTCCTTGTGGTCTTGTGGAAAAAAACGTTTGGATGTAAGCGAGAGGGACTGGAGTTGAGACTGTAGGTTTTGTACGTTAATTTAAACTCAATGCCACATGGTAGTTCGACCATTTATATATACGCTACATTGATCAGTATGCTCATTTACTTAATTCTGCATGTATTATTTAGGTTTCACAAAGTTAATTAGTTCTGCTAGAATCTGCATACCAAGCTTACCTCTTTAATCTTTCTGTTCATTATCAGTTTTGTACTTTGCTTTTAAATTTTGAAAAATGGTAGAAATTGAGGTTTGCCATGCAAAATGGGTACAAATTGTTTTTAAAAAAGGAAAAAGGAACTTGTGTAAGTCTACTCAGAATGTACAAAACTCCAACCAGTCGGAATTGTAATTCAATAGTGTATCATGGATAATGAGAAAAAACCATAGGTTACAGTCCACCAAATAGGACTTTAAGTTGGTTCGAGTAAAACAAAATAATGCCAAGCAGCTTACAGAAACCAACAATTAATGGACAGCACAGAAACAGTCTCCAAGATGTGGGCTGGACAACATAAGCAAGGTTTGAATTTTGATAGAGTACTTATTAAAACCCCAACAATGGTCATTTATTCCAATTTTATAAGTCCGATTGCTAAAATCACAAGCGAGTGGGATATGTCCAGTGGTCTTTAACAAATAGGCATCCTATTTACTGTAGATATGCATGAATTTAAAGTGATTTCCAGAAATTAATCTTAAATGTCACACAAATTGAACCATTTCTCAAAAGTATGTTTCTTTTTGTGTTTGTAACTAAATAGAAGTAGGAAGGAAATATGATTTAGAACCTTGGGCCATTAGTCTAGCAGATTTCATGGGGTTCCATACACCCCCTTTAAACGAAATTCTAACATGATTTTTAGAAATTCTAGGATATCTCCTTAAAGAATTGTTGATGGTACCAAAATTTTGCGGCATCTTGGATTAAAGAGATCAGTCATATAAAGCGGTTCGATTAGTTGAAAGGTATCGCAAATGATTCGTCTCATATAAGGAATCAGAAATATGTAGTTTGACATATTTGTGATGTTAGTTACCGCAAATATGGGTCAACAAAGTGAGTGTATGCTTGAATTGTTGTTAACATGTTAAAAACTAATTGACACTTGGTGTGGCCAATTACTTGATTATCCATCTGCAGAAGAATTGCCCAGGAGGATTTTCAGACCAGACTGTTGGGTGAGATAGTTGGATTGGAGTCAGACTTGAGTGGAATGGAGAGTTGTTTGAACAAGAATTGAGTGTAAATAATCAAATCTTGAAAATATTTCAAGTTAAAAAAAAAAAAGGTTGCAGCTACACTTATGACACAGTATGGAGAGCAAAAAACTACTCGCCAGTATTTTACAATAATAATATGTCAAGGTCATCAAAAGGGAGGACTTTGATGCTGCAACATACCATTTATGCATGTAGACCATTCCTAGTACTCTTCTCTACTGTAATCCCCATAATCCAAAAATTTGATGAGATTATTAGCTTGATTCTTAGAAAAAGTTGTCCAGTTGTGTTATCCTTGATCTGGGGGACAGACTGTTGGAACAAGGCATCATTTGTGTTAGGTATCTTTTGCATTTTGCATTATTCAAAGGCTTTTCAACATCACCAAACAAAAAAAAAACAGCCGACTGGAATACAGTTCTCCGCAGAAGAAATGTGGCCAGCATATTAGATACCGGGCCGCGTACATACAGCATTCAGCGTAAGACAAAACATACATGTTTGCATGTCATTACAGAGCTGGTACCGAGTGTTCACTGCTGGCCATATTTATTGCAAGAACTATTGGACAAATTGAACGTATCCACTTTATTAGCATTATCTGTGATTTGTGAATGTGTCCTCTGAAAAATGAAGTTACGCATGTTCAATAAAAAAGCAGGATTGGAAAACAAAAATCTAAAAAAAATTATAAAACCAACTTGTTTCATCATGGTGTTAAACACTATTTTAAAATTTACATTTCGTACGCTTCTATGTGCATTTTTTCCCATTCATTTTCGACTCCTGTCCAGATATACAGTGCATTGAAGAAGGGTTATAACATCCAAGCTGGTCTGATTTGTGAAATCACAGATATCTAAGAAAGGTTTGAAATTCAGAAGAGGTGAGAGTCTCACAAAGGAGGACAGGTTTGACATGATTGGGCTTTCAATAAGTATTTTGTGGGCTGCCAGTATAGCTAGCAGGACCACTTAGCAAATCCGTTGTGCGTGTTGGATGTAGGTGTGGTATGTGTGTGGTTGTGTTGTAGGATGTGTGTGTCAAAATTGTATAGTTTTTCATGGGGCGGCTTACAGCTTATATTCTTTGAATATAGCGAGCGCGGAAAGCGAGAAACCGGCGAAATTCTAGTTAATTATGAAGAGAAAGCAGTGGTGTAAATTGTTCAAACTGGTCAATTTTTGGGGTCAACATGTGGTGCAGTGGACCAGCGCTCGCATCATAAGCATAAGGTTCGAGCCATGTTTGTAGCCAATGTGTGTTGCCCCTAGGCAAGGCACTTGACCTGCTTGCCTCTCTCACCCAGGAATCTAAATGGGTACGGCGTATGCTGGGTATGCCCAAAACAGACTCGCTGTGCGGGGGAGTGGCGAACCCCCCACCAGCACATTATATGGAGGGAGTCTGGACCAATGCCAATGAACGAGAGATGGGCACTCCGGGGCCTGCGAGCGGCCCCATTGGCATTTCTTTTTTGGAAATTTTTTAAAGAGCTATAAAGTGGAAGAGAACTTTTAAACAACGCCCATGAATTATTGTAATTTTTCCGAAAGTATTGAACTGCGACTTTAATCTATTTTTATGTCTCTGAACCCAGGTGCAATATGTGTCCAAAAAACTTGATTTCAATGCCAATACAAGTCTGTTTATTGATTTGAATCAGAAATTTACCGCCATGATCCGTTGAGCATCATTACGTTGAATTCGTACTAAAGTTACTAGTATTAAACTATATTGAGATTTATGAAGAACATGCATGCGAGCTGAATGAATGTTTCAAAATAGCATGCCAAATGCACGTAGACCACACCTTGACACCACACAAGAACTTTGCGTGTGTCAGATATTGCTGTACAAGTGTTCATAAAATTTTAGTTTGGGAGAAGCAATATGATTGGATAATATGTCTGCAGCATCAATATTTGTCATTGCATATGCAATGTGCTTAGAACGTTTTATGTGTGATTTTGGATTGATTCTCCCCTCCCTACCCATGCAGTGTATGCATTTTTTATTAGAAACATTAAATCCGAATTAGCACGATAAGGCTGAGGAATCGAAAAATACAGAATGCAATTTTTTAAACTTTAAATAAAACAGGAAAAGTGTGTACGAATTCCCTATCACTACTTTAATGTAAGAGGGGAACGAACAACCAAAGCTAGTGAAAAAATTGAAGTATGTGAGAGAAATTGTCAACTGTCCCTGTAATAGACATACATCAATGGCATCTAAAATATACACAAACAGCTAATTGTGGTTTACACCAGTACAGAATAAACAAAGTTCAATAATGTTTGTGTTTGAGGTCGAAATGTATTGATCATGGTGCACACAATATCACGCTGAAAAAATCCGGAATTATTTACCGCAAAAAGACTTTTTTTTGATCGTGAGTTGGAATTTTGATACCACGTATAGAAATTACAGAATCAGATAAAGGTACTTGCCTGTCTTTAATACCCTGATTTTCAGCCAACCACTTTCCAGTTATGTTTTAATAATACAAACCTAGATTTTAACACTTAAGTGATTTTTTAGCATGATTTTTTTTTTTTTTTTTTTTCTTCGGTGTTTCGAGTTAGCAAATCGCTGGTTAATATCCCTTTTAATGCAAGGAGTTCCAGTTTTCAGATTTTTAACTTGTAAAATATATCCTCTGTGATAATTTTAGGTTTAAAATGTTTATTAGGTTGTATGTGTGTATAAGTTTAGTTTCTTCTCGTACATTGGGGCCCAATAAAAATCAACCACTTATGTCAGGTGATCACAAGCCTAATGACATTTTTGCCATTTTTTGTCCTCAAACTGAGCTCTATTGGCATTGATTTTATGCCAATGCACTCAAGCTAAAAATAATCAGCCATTTCCCCTATGAAAGTAACTATCCATTGTTTCTTTTTGTATTTTCTTTAAAAAAGAATTTGCCAGTGCTTATTTTGGAATAGGTATTATACTATCACACCTAAACAATGTAAGGAGAGAAGATGAACCATTAAGTACATTTCCCGAAAAATGGAACCCACCATTTTTTTCATATTCGAATGTTTACCAATTACTAAATCACGGACGCGACCTGAAACACCTTAGGCCACAAACACATACCTTTAATGTAATAATGTGGTATTTTCCTGTCATGCAATGCGAAGAAAATCTAAGCATGGATGCATTGCTGTAGGGCCAATGAGGACAGCAGGCAAATCAAACTTAGGTTTTTTTTCCTGTTTATTATATGTCAAATAAACCTCTAAACCTTATCAGTAGGTAATTCTACAACCAAATGCAAATTGAGAGAAATTTTGTATCTTCAGCAAACTTCTGGGTGCCTCTTTTAAAGAGATTAATTGTGTACAATTCCATATACCTGCTTTATAACAAACCACCAACTAATGACAATGAAGTATTTGAAGGAATTTGTCATACGTCTCTCCCGCAAATAGATATACACCAATGGCGTCTCAAAATCTACACTAAACAGCTGATGTGGTTTAAAACCAGTAGAGAATGAGAAAGATCAATACTGTTTGTTTTGCGGTCAAACTGTATAGATCATGGTACACACTATCCGCTAAAATCTGGGGTTCATAGGGCAAGGGCTTTTTTGATCACAAGTCTAAATTTTGATACATACACGTATAGACTTACAGAATTGGAATAAAAAGTACTGCCTTGTCTTTAATACACAGATTCAAGCAAAAACCACCTTGGCCATTTTATATGTTCACACATCCATGTCAGTAACCAAATACAAAAATATGAATTTTTTATGATTTTTTTCGATGTTTTCTGATTTAGCAAAAATCCTGCTTATCCCTTTAACTGTAGCTTAATTGATGAAAGGCAAAAGTATTTTTTTTATTAACATTTCAAGTGTGAAAACGCTTCACCATTTTGGCACTGATTATAGAAAGAGGGAGAACTCTTGAAGTAGAACTTGGTCATCACTTGGTCAAGATTCAAAGGCCTCTTGAGACAATGACTGGTGGCATAAGAGAAGAAAATGGTTTCAAGATGCAAGTAAGTAATGTGTATAGGATTCACTTTGGCTGTTTTGAGAATTGGTGTATTCAGGTTTTTGACATCATAACTATAATCATGTTTCTACAGTATTAAAACATGAATACAATGATGGGCTGGAAATTGCCAAACTCTGTTCTTTTTGCATAATTATACATGCAAATTTCATGCTGGTGGTGTGCTATCTTATGTTCACGATTCTTAACATAGGTTGTTAGTGTGAATTCTGGAAAACTTAATGTTGGGTCCCATGGATCCTTCTTGGTACTAATATAAATGTGGGAGGCAATGTGGTCCATGCTCCCTAAACATACCAGCCAGATTCTGACTCTTGTGTAAACCCAGAGCTAGGCTAACTCCCAGGTGTACTCTTAGCTCTAATCCAAGGGTACCCCCTTGCATCATCGATGCAGTACTAACTACAATTAAGTAAGATTTCACGAGTTACTCTCCATTCGTGGCTGTTAAAAAAAGAATTGGGCTGTAGGCGTAGCCCCCAAGCCATTCTCAGCCACGAAAGGAGAGTTACGAGTGTAACATCCGACTTAACAACACCATCGGGACGTCACCCTATTGCTTTTTTCGCTCCATTATTTTGGCACGGAGTGTTTTTGAAGTAGTTACTCATTCACAGATAATCAATTTTACCGTTAAGCCCGATAACTGTATTCAAAGTTTGTAGGAATGGTGTGACTTAAGTCTTAGCACAGCAATACTGGACAAAACATCTGGGATTTGTAATGATGAGAGTAAGGGTTCAATATTGATCGCATTTTCAGTCCCCCGCATCATCAATTTCGTAATGCAGATTTCATTGGTATAGGTTCGTAGTTGATGTGTTGTCACAGTTTGCCTACAGAGTGGATGTACATTTTATATTTGATTACTCGTAATTAGCCTTCATTAACCACCCTGTTGATAATATAGAGTAGAAATGCTATCGGGAAATTACTGGGTAAATGTTGTAAACGAGAATACAAAGTGGATATGAACCCGTATCTTGGAATTACAATCTAATGCCCTTGCAACTTGAGGATGCCTGTACTATATTTTTATTGATTATGATCATGATTTCGTTGTTCAAAATGGAATAAACTGAATGTGCATGGGATATGAATCCAAATCCGAAATTTCTGGAGGGGGGATTATGGATTTACCGAAGGAGAGATCCTTGGTTCTGGGTAGAGTAACCCTAAACAAGCTGTTAACGCAGCTAAACTGGGATGTGGTTCTGTACATACGGTATCCATACCCAGAATATCCCAGTAAATGCCGATGGCAGAATCATAATTCGGAATATCTGATCGACTAATGGCTCTCTATGGAGACAAGATTTCATCGGTAACTTGTGTATTTTTCTCCCTGGATATGCAAGGATTATATGAACCCGGGTATCGAGTGTGAAGGTGCGTGGTCTCGTTTTTTTTTTTCCTATTAGGCCAAAATATGTCGGCTTTAAACGCTCGCATACAGGTTTTTCATCAAATCCGAATTTTACACACTGTCGGTTTTTAAGAAGTTTTTGTCAATTTTTATTTAATCGGGCCGACTAAAAATGTCGCGGGAAATAGTTTCACCTACATACTCCTTTAAAATTTTTACAGGAGACATTTTTACTTTATTTAGACAATCACTTCACGAACCTCTAACCCTAAAACCAAAAAATTTAAAACAAAATGGTTACATTACAACATGAAAAACCTGTGTAGCTCATAGCCTAGGATTGATTAACGGTGCAACGAGAGATTTTGAGGCACCCCCAATATTTCGTCATAATATAATTTCATATAGATTAAGATACTCAATAGATATCTTACCTTTGTATTTTCGCTACAGAAATGCCTTAAAAGAGGAAAAAAGGTGATTTTGATTTGATTAGAATTTCAATGTAAAACATAGGCTGATTTTCTATTTGCCCCTACGAAATTAGAAATTTCACAATTTTTGGTACCCAAGAAACATTTCCCAGCGTAATCCTTTATATGGGGATATTTTGATGGCAAGCCTTACTCAGGCAAAATCAGTACTGTCGATTTTAAGGACGCCTATGTGAAATCTCTCGTTGCAGCACCTTTAATTGGCTCTATAGAAAAGCATGCTTTGATTTTTCTGTCGTGCACACAAAAAACAAAGCATACTAAATTATCATCTTATTACATAAAGACGTGTATTCAGCTTATTATTCCACTTCATGTTATTGAATATGTTGACAGGCATTTAAATAGGCAAAACTCAGGTTCGAAAAAATGGAGCGCTTGCGTCCTATAATGTCCTCTTTTTAAAATGAAACAAAAATAAAATTTTACTCGCATAATTTCCTATGAACAAACTGAAATTCATGATATACTTTACCACAATGTACAAGTAAAAACTAATATGATTATGATTTAAGCTTAGATCAAATAACCAGGGAAACACAATTAAATACCTATAAAAAAAACGCACAAAAGATACAAAGAACACAAGTTTCTGTTAGATTTTGACAATTAAAAAAACATTACTTACAAAATCTTTTAGGGCCTAGTACACGATAAACAAAAGTTGAAGGACTAAATTGGCAATAAAAGTAGATCACCCAGCATGAATATAAATCAAACAAACAAGTCAAATTTCAAAAAATCAAACACAAAGAATTTAATATAGTTGAAAAAATGTATTGAAATACTCCAAGTCATACAAAATAATAAAAAAGTACAGTCTTGTGAGATTCATAACTTACAAACTAGAAAAAATAAACACACACACAAATAACAGAACGGACTCAAAAATAACTCTTGTAATGGGTATCATCGTTATTTTCATGTGATTTTTTTTATCAAACGCAAATCTATTTCTAATTGTGCTCATATTGTAATACCTGCTTGTATTGTTTTTTCCTGCTTGTTTTGCGCGAATGGAGCAAATGTAGCCAATATTACTCCATTCGTAAAACTCGGCAACAGTCGCTTTTCTGAGTTACGATGGCGTGTTTTGTTACTTTCGCTCCATCCGTGCAAAATAATTAGGCTCAAAAACAAGAGGGAGGTGACGTCACAGATTTGTGTTAAGTACTTGCGAAGTTACACATCCACTGGGTGGATACAGCTATGTTTACTTAGCATTACCCATTTTCTATAGTCTACTCTGCAGTTGCCTGCTAGGTGGCTGACAGACCATATAGGCCACCAGTAGCAAGTAAACCTCTGCAGCTTTTTACTTCTTCGGATTACCTTCTTCTTCGGGACTACCGTTCGTAGTACTCCCTCTGCTGTTTTAGTAGACAGCACTTGGCCCATAGAGGGCGGCAAACATTCCATTGTTTGTTTACTCCCCTTTCTAATATTTTTCAAGTTTAGTAACATCTAATTTGACGGTTCACATCACCAAAAACCCTCATATACATTTGTGTAAACATATCACATGTGACCACAATGTCAAAAATTGATAAGCTTCTAAATAATCACACAGAGCTTAAAGCACATTTGCATGGGAGTAGCACGCAGGTACTCCTGTATGGAATGACTGTGGTTATAGTTAAGGTAATGCATGTGTATCTGGTGGAATGATTACCCCCATTTTGCAGCCAGCGAACATGATACACGTGGGGGGTAGTACTCTGTGGCTACGCAGGTACTTAAAAGGTAATCCCATGAGAAATTGGTTGTGTATTCTACGTGGTGAGATAATCCAAAGGGTAGAGAGCTCTGAATATGATGACGGATGGCATGCATACACCAAACTATAAATGGTGATCTTTTCGATTTGTCCTTTAAAAATGGTAGGAGAAAACTAAAATTGGTTGTGGACTCAATGTTATAGTAGGCTGTTGATGCAGGTCAAATTTTATATATCAGTTTTTGCTGGTTATGTTTATAAATTGGGATTATTACTCAGTTTTTTTCATATTACAAAAATATCATACTAACAAGGTACGTAATTTTCTGTTTGTTTTGCAGCAACATAATGAGATCAGTCCATGAAGAAGGTCACTGCAGTCTTCTTACTGTGAACTGAAAAACAGCTTCACTCCCAAACTTGTAGTATACTAGTGTCATACTTGAACCAAAGTAATTGGAATATTCTGTTCCTTGCAAGGAACAGTTAGATATCTATGAGTCACTAGTTTGAAGTGCTTGTATGCATCATAAAAATGTACTCTATTTATTAATTAATATTCAACGTACCAGGTATACATTTCAGTGCATTGCATTTGCTACAATTGTATAACTATTCCAAAAAGAATATAATAATGTGTGATTAAGAACATTAAGGTAACATTTACCTTAATGCACTATTATAATTTGCCATATATTCTCAACTGGATGTGGTCAGGTATTCATTTTGTCTTGTTTTGTCAAACAGTGTTTAAAACATTTGAGTGCGTGAATGTTTAGTAAAGAAATAAAGCATTTTGGAAGGATTTTTAAAATTAAGTTGGCCTTTTTCATGAGGATCTGTGTATGTTTAAAGTTTAGCAATAAAGGTTTCACTTGGACCCATCTGATCAAAGATTGAATGGGGGTTCATACTATATTGTAAAGGTAGCCAAATGTCGCCTTTTGCACATGTTCTATGCCATGCACATCTTAGTGAATTTGGTGTGCCAAAGCAGCATATTGAAAGGTTAGACGACAGCCAATGTCTGTCAAGGAAGTATGAAACTCCCCTAACTCCCCAAAACAGAAAATGGCAGATGCAGTCAGGTTTGTAAATAGAACAACAGTTATATAAAATTGTAAATGGAAAGGTGTGACCTTTATCGATGAACATGGCAAACAGCTGCGGGTAAAAAAGAAACATTCTTGATGATGTTGCGCTTTAGAATTAATTCAACCAAATTGTGAAAGGAAATGGTGTTTAGCAATCTTGGATGATTAGGGTAACAAAGTTATTTATTAAGCATTTTTTTATCCAAGATAAAATGTACAAATTATTTAAGTTTACCAGATATCTAATTGAATAATTTGTTAGTGTTAAAAAGCTTTGTGCATAATTATATTATACTTAAATAAAATTAGCTGAATTTCGAATTAACACTGTGTGACTCTCGTTCCCACCAAACTTGTGCACATAATGATTTTGAAATTTGAGAGGGAGACTTCAAAGTCCATTCTGTTTTCAGATTCATAAAATATGGAATATAAAAAAAAACAGTGTGTGTGTGCGCTACACCATAAACAGTTTGAAAAAAAAATGTGCAAAAGTTAAATTTGCAAAGTGGCCTATGAAAGACATGCAAGACATCTCAAATAAGGCCACTTAAAATTTGTATACATAAAATTATATCAAAAAAAACAACAAAGCAATAACATCAATTTTTGAATGTATTTATATATTTACTAATTGTTCTCAAAAACTACATGAAATTTCTTGAAAGAAAGTAAATCATCATTACTTCTTGTAAATCGTAGATATTTGATCTAAATGAATATAAACAGGATTGTTACCTATTTGGATCCAGTTTGAAATGAATATTCTACAGATTACAAAATGCAAGATCTGACTTCCTCTAAGCCTTTCTGGATTTGTGTGATGACACTTTTCAGAAGAGTTTCATAGTTGATTGCAGAAAATAGAGCAAAGCAATGGAGTTTTTGCATCATTGTGCTGTAAACCCTCTGCCTCATCGGATGGCTGGATCATTTATATTATTTTACTCAAAACTGAAACTTAATCTTAAACTAACAGCAAATTAATGATATTATAAGAAATTTATTATTTTGTGAAGGAATTTAAAAAAATTTTGGCTTCTAATGAGGACAAATTACAATGTATATAATGTTATCAATTTACCAATTGCTCTTGTAACCTGACCTGAACAAGAAGCTATCAACAAACATGAAATGAAGATGAGCAATTGTCAGACAAACAAATGAAGAATTTGTTTGCCAAAAATGTATGCCATGTTTCTGAAAGGAGATATTGGCACAACAACCAGTTCAATTAGTTAGTTTACATGTGAATATTGAAAGGTAGGGTATATTGTAAAGTCGCATTATACATAATATGTTGTATATCAGTTCTGCAAGTGAAACTCTTCAAATGACAATTTGTCAAATAGAAAAAAACATGAGTTTGTATTGTTGCAAACCGCTATGTAAGAATTAAGTTAAAATTTAAAAATTTGTTTGCAATGTAATATGTTAACGGTACCTTACCGTCAAAATTTAAATGGTGTATAAAAATTTGCAAGTGAAAGTTGAACCCTTCAAACACAAATTTGTCAAATGAAAAGCACGAGTTTGTCGTGTCCAAACAACTATGTAATAAAAATAAGTTAAATATTTTAGATTTTTTTAATTGTGATGTGCTGCATTGGTGAACCAAAATTGGTTGACACCTAGATTGGACTGCTGAGTACAAATCTATTTATTAAGCAGTTTCTATTTATAAGCATTGTATCCAAAAGATCAATGTACAAATTATTTCAGTAATTATATTTGTTGAGTTTTAAAATTAACTGTTGCATATTTGTGAAGTGATCAAGTTAAATGAGTCATTTATTGCTAATACAAATTTTGAGATAAACTAATTTTAATGTTTACCTTCCTTTTGTATTTTATTGTCCTTGAGTGACATTAACATTACCATATCTCTAGAACTGCAAGTCCATTGAATCATTTGTCACTATAGCTGGAGTAATAACTTCTTGGCCAAGTTACTAGGTATGCCCACTTCCCCGACAAAACGGCGCACCACTGGGTTGCACGTAGACGCAGTTCACGCAACAAGCAACGCGCGTACCCCATGGCCAAGAAATTATTACTCAACTATTGTATTTTCCTGAGTGACACTAAAATAACCATATCTCTGCAACCGTAACTCCAATCAAGATGGGGTTTTAAACAAAATGAAGCGCAGATACTCCCTTGAAAAATGGAAATTTTTGAAGGGAACTGAGAAGAAAAAGTTGGATAGTCATACTAAGTCATCCCTTAGGACATTTTTTACACTGACCAGGAAATTGCCCCTGAAACAACCATATCAGGCAATGCGCCTGGGATAGATTTTTATCCCCCTGCAGAGGGGGATATTGCGAGGGCGCGCATGTCCGTGTGTGTTCCAGTTTTGATAGGTTTTCGTTTTTCAGGTCTTTGAAAAGTTGAAGTCCGATTTAAACCATTATCATGCTTTGAGGAGTTCAAGTTTGTGAAAATATCGGATCCAAAACATGATAATGATAAAATTGGATGATTTACGCCCAATATTAAATGGTCTCGCTATGAGTTTTAAAATATTGCAACTCATAGCTCGACCAATTAATTTGGGCTTAATCGATCAATTTTATATCAGACTTGGGGTTAAGGTGCGATAGGGGTTCCTTCATATGTGGATGATGTCAAAGGTCATGGACAAAGGTCCTCTGAGGTCATGTTCCAGACTGCCATCTTGCCAGGGGATGACGCAAGTTTACTTGCAGTAGTTTTAGTATTGCCATTAGTGGTCACTCCCAAGGTACCTGAATTCACTATGGTACTTCATAAGGCTCAATAAGAATCAGCTCCATATTATTGTTTAAATGTAATTAGAGTAAAGAGGTAATGGAATGAAAGACTATCAGTGATCCACCCAAGAGTCAAAATATTAGAAATTTGCAGGAATAGGTTAAAAGTGAAACCGAAATTCTCAAGCTATTTTTTCCAACTGAAAAATTGACAGAAAAGGAAACAGCAGTGTTGAAAGATATGAATCTCCATTCATTCATATAATTGCAGTAAGTGCCTGTATGTACAGTAATTACATAAATATCCAATTTTGTCCTTGTTTACATTTGATCTTATTACTTGTAGGATATGTTAGGATACATACTTGTTACAGTCATGCAAATATCTGTTTATTTATTTTCTTATTTAGTAAATCACTAATAGTGCCTTGAACCGATAATTTGCCTAGTGTCAGTGCAAACTATGGTATTGTTCATATGAATTGATTACTTGATCAAATTTTGACTTTGGAGAAATCAGAGTTCATATTACTTGAACACTTTCTGCACTTTCTGCAATTAGGATAATTAATGTTTAAAACAAAATTTATAACTACATGTATTTAAATGAGTTTTCTTATGCAGTGCTTAGAACAGTGCTAATTTCTGATAAATAATTTACAAGCCCAAAAAAGTACTTATCATTTGTCATCTAAAACTATTTCAAATATGAACATACTGAACAGGAAGCACTTTCCTATCTGTTTAAAAATTAGCTAATTGAACTATTTTAAACTGTATGATCATTGCATCTTCTTTTGAATGGTAGAAGTATCAGAGTGTTATACATCTTCTAATATCTATAGGTTCCTACTGTACAGTTTAACCCCATAGGTGAGCAGATTATGGCCAAAAAGTGTTATAAAATGGCAGAGGTGGTAAGTCACATACTACAATTTAATTTTGTTATTTTGGGAAAGTATGGGTGCTGACAACATCACAAACCAAAATCACCTAGAATCCCTTTGGGGAGCACATTCTAATGACATCTTCAAAATGGCTGCCATTCTGTGTGTTTGGATGTATAGTTTTACTGCTGTATTATGTAATCATGATTTGAACACATTTTAATAATATTTATCAATTTTGATAAGTAGTATTTTAATTAGCATGTTATCACTTACAGTAGCGTGACAATAGAGGGTGCTTAACAAAATGGCCACCAATGTTCTTTGAATGACTTACTGATTAAAAGGTCCAACCTGGACTTTTTTGGTAAGCGCCCTCTAGTGTCACGTTACTGTAAGTAATCATATGTGAGGTGAAAAACTGCCCAATGTTGCCACAGGACAGTTTTGAATAAGGCGTAACTTTTGATGTGTTGTATCAAGAAAAAGCAGTAACAGTTAACGGACCTTAATATTTCAAACTCTGCGTGATAGTAAACGCAAAAATATAAATTTTCACCATGTGCTGGGGTTTTCCAGATCGCATCAATATGTGATTAAAATAGGAGTACTACTTACGGTGAGATCCGATTGTAAGATCCAGATTTTCATCTTGATTAAATGACATTGACCCTCCCATCTTAATATGAGAACGAAAACTAATTTTGGAGCCCCCATAGATACTATGTAAAATTGATCTTAGCAACTCAAAATGTGGGACTCTTTTGCTCCATAAAATTCAAACCAAAGACCTTTTAGCCACAAAATATCAGATAGGCCACGGGCAATCTCATAGCATTTACAAAGGTGGTGCACCCTGGGAAGTACTAATTCTGTTTTTCCTGAAATCAATTTTATAAAATTATGAAATCAGTTTTGTTTTCTCATGGCGAGTCAATGTTCCACATTTTCTTGAAGTGTGAAAGAATTGATTACGATCTTGGGCTATTCAATAATACATGCGATATGATTCTTATCTTAATTCTGTGTACCACATACATACAGAATGGTGGCCATTTTGAAGTAACTTGAAGACTCCATTGGAATGTTCCCCAAAAGGATTCTGGGTAATTTTGGTTTGGTGAGTTTGTCAGCCCACATACTTAACCAAAATGACAAATCAGCTTGAAGTATGCCAACTTTTGTCATCTCACCCCATACACCCTAATCTGCTCACTGCTCGCCTACCAGACTACTTTAGCCGATTGGTCATGAAGGATTTTTTTGTGATTATTTGAGATAATCAGCATATGGTAGGAATGGTGGGAAGCAGTGGCGGCACCAGAACCGTCTTTCCTTGGGGCAAAGGTAAACTTTGGGGGGGCAAAAGTGAAATTCTGGGGGTAAAATATCAAAATTTTGAGATTTTTAACCCCATTTTGGCGCCAAATTGATGCTTTTTGTCAAAATTTGGTGATTTTTGCCCCAAATCGCTGAATTTTTGCCAAAAATGCCCTCATTTTATTCTTTGGCCGGGGGAGGGGGGCAAACTGGGGGGGCAAGAAAAATTTTGGGGGGAAAATGCCCCCCCCCCCCCTTGCAGCCCCCACCCCCCCCCACCCGTGGCAAACCGCCACTGGTTTGGAAGGCTGAAGAGGGCTAAGCTAAAGTACATGGAACTACATTTCACACCACACACCCAACTGTTTATGAATCATGATGTAATAGCCATCCAGAAAAGATGAACCCCTACTTGATCTTATCAAACTAGGTAGGAATCAAATTAGATAAATGATGCCTTAACTCAACTAATTTCTCCCTTCTCTATAGGCGTATGGAATCCCTTCCTGCTCAAGGTAGCATCAAACGAGCACTTGCAAGTTTTC
>JAMKCH010015230.1:0-26620 GCA_023653785.1 Ophioderma brevispina | reverse complement strand
GAGCTGGTATTGTTTGGTAATTACACTTACAAAGACTATGTATTCAATAATATCCTTCTGGTCATAAAATTCTGTATTTATAAAAGTAAGATTAAAGGTGAGAGACCTTCTTTTAGATATGGGAAATATGATCTGATCAATTTGTACCACAAAGAAAAGTGTATGTTTAACACAAATTTTAAACCACACACTTTCAATACCAGATGGCATAACTGGAAATACTTATTTGAAGAAAATGTCTGAATGTAATATTCCAAAACTTGCTGTGTTTTTTTGTAAAATGTTCAACCCATAATTTACATTGTTAAACATTGCCTGGACTGTGGATGGAAAGATTAATAAAATAAAATGTGAATGAAAAAAAAAATATTTTTAATATTTGAAATTTGTGTCTTGTAAATACAATGCCTGGTTTTAGATTGTATGCAATACTTTAACTGCTATTGGTTAATTTTATATTTTTGAATGTGCTTGTTGTGTATTTGCTATATTTTAGATTGCATGTTTAATCATTGTTATGTTTGTCATTTACTTATATGTCCCATTTATATGTTTTCCTGTATTGTAATTGGGAGCCATTAAGACCAGCATTCTATTTGGGTACCCATATTCTTTTGAATTGTTCATTGTTTTTGCGATGGCAGAGAAATTTAAATAAATAAATAAATAAAAAATCCGGCCAAGCACACATGGGTGTTTTTCCAACACTTGCGCGCGCTGGCCATCTCCAGGAAAGAGTAATGAATATTCATATTTACAAAATGGTTAAGAATAAATAAAAACGTGAGAGTTTAAACAATTTCTATCTAATTTCTATCAACTTTGCCTAAGAAAATGTTTATTGAAAAAATACTATCGCACAAGAAGAGCTATGACGCTTCGAGAGCATTTACTGGTCAGCCCCCTGAGCTGAGTAGGACTGGATTCACCCTGATCTATCGCAAATAAGGTCAAATAATTATGGAAGAACAGCGTCACTGACTTGCCAGTGTTGAATGTCATGCGCAGTATACCGATAGTGTTTTCAGAGCGGGCACCAGACATACCCTGCACCCTGCCAAATGTAGACAATTTCAATTTTAAATACCAAGAAGGAAATGTTTCAGATCAGCACAACACAACACCACGATCCTCAGGCTACTGAATAAAATCACTCCGGAGTGATTGTATTATAAATAATTCTGCTTACTGTTGTGACGTCTCGTGGACGTCAAAGGTCAGAAATACCCATTAAACACAAACAAATGAGCCTTGTGCACAAATGATCTAAATATTATATAATAATCATTAAATCAGATTTAATGATTTTAATCAGATTGGTTCAAGAATTTGGTATGTCCAAAACAACATTACATATAATAACATTACACAATGATTTAAGATTATGATACTTTAGAGTCCACTAATGTCCAGAGTTAAAAGAAAAGAAGCGTTGCAGTTCAACGATATATGTCCTCACAGCGAAGACTTCAAAATAACAGCATGCAGTCTTATAAAATCCTCAGTATAATATTCCAAGGGGATCTTGGACGACAAGGTTGAATAAGTCCCTCGACAACACTAATATTCCACAGTATATCAGTCCAAGATATAATCGCCACGATTTCACCACGATCTGTCCACAATTTGGAATCCTATTTTCATTCCCAGCACTTTGGCTTCAAAGACGACAATAGAATAATTATAGCACCTCGCTCACGTGGAATTTAAAATATAATAAATCCTGGCACTATGTACTGTACAGATCTGCAATTATTGCGGATCAATACTAGCTATAACTTTTAACTACTTGTTACTAGCAGCTGGCCCTGAGTCTTTACTCAAATCTCTCCTCATATAAGGATTTCACAACTAGATTCCCCTATCTCTCATAATAATCATTACAGCATCATCATCCATAAACATAACCTTGCACTGACCAATTGGAATTCACATAAATGACATCATCTGCATTGCATCATCTTACATAAATAACATCATGGGAAACCCCCAAATTTTGCAATCTGTTTTGATTTCAATGCATAAAGAAGTTGACTCATTTTCTAAATTTAGCCTTTTTTGAAATCCCATTAATTTTCTTGCATAATCTCTAACTAGATGTAAATAACAGGTTCATGATCAACTTTGCACAAATAACACTAGGGGAATTCCACTCCCTGTTTTTCATAGTAAACAAAGTACATTTCCAATGAGAAATCTTTTCCCAAGTAAAATTGAGAAATAAAATAATATTTTTAATCACAAAGTGGAGGCTAATATAACATTACCCACAAAGAGGCCGATTTGGGCTTTACCCCCGAGGGGGCCACTTCTCAATGACAAGGGGGTATCATCCGTGTCCAAGCAATCACAAAAGCACCCTAAAATACGTATTTTCGAAACTTGAATTTTCACCCCTAAACACGTATCAACAGCGCAATTAGCTACCCTAAACAAGTACTTGATGGAATTTGCGCCCCTAAACAAGTATAAGTAGCGCAATTTTGCATACCCTTAACAAGTATTTGTCTTTCTCCCTACCCTAAGCAAGTAATTGATGCTAATATTACCCATTTATACGTAAAAACCCCAAACCATATTCTTTTGGACACCAGAGAGGCTTGTCTGAGCTTGGTGTAATTCAGAAAATATCTGGGTAAAGTTAATTTTTCAGCCAGGATATGTATCCGAGGAAAGGTATTTAAAAGGGGAATGCATTTTGAGCCAGGGGCGTATCCAACAATTCACAGGACGGCGGCACGAGCACGACTAGTCGAAAAAAGTCGACGATATGGCTGCTGAGCGGCCATTGCGCTACATGCAATCTTCACTTTCCAACGTACATTTTCATGCGAATTTGATAGAAATAATTTGAAATTTGTAAGTGATTCACTATAGCAAAATATAGGTATGATAAATGGGCTTATAAAAAGTAAAACAGACTTGATGGGTTTAAGTGTCACAGCGAATTCATAGAGTAAGTGGCGTGGGAGTGGGTGCCGCTCTCTCTCGCGCGAAAAACATGCCAAGGGCAAATGTTGCTTCCGAAATACATTTTTCTCATGCAAATTTGATAAGAAAAACCCAATTTGAATTTGTAAGTGGTTAACTTTAAAAAACAAAAAAACACGCGTTTTTAACCTAATTTTAAAAAAAAAAAAAAAAAAAATAAAGGTTTTATTTGAAACTAATCTTTAAAATTAAAGTGTTATGGAGAGTTCGTAAGCGGCACGGGGTGGGTCCGCGAAAACCTTGGGTATTTAGTTTCAAGAATTCCTATGGGTCATAAAGATCCGGGATGAATCGCATTTAGTGAACGTTATTTTCGGCACTTATTTAAGCATTTGCAGCGCAGCGATTTAAAATCGGCATTTTCCCTAAAATATTGCCGATCCGCGCAATTATTGGCACCCAAATTATATCCCAAGGTTATTTAAGAAAATTATAAACTAGAATTGATGACCTTTAAATAAAATTATGAGTTTTAATTGCTTAAAAACATTGTCCGTTTCATGGGTAGTGATAAAGAACAATTTTGGTTATAGCGACATAATCAGGCAATAATCACAAAAAAGGAGTAGTAATTCTCAATCTCAAACCAAGAGGCCTGTACTAAAAATCATGTGTATTTATTTATTTATTTATTAATAAAATTATTTTGCATGGGGAAACAACAATTTCAGTGATCAACACTGTTCTTCAATTTGGCCCAGGGGTCAAACAATAATACATTAACATAGACATTTCATACAAAGCAAATACTGTACACAGATTAATAAGACTATAAAATATACTTTAAAAACGTTGAAGAGAAAATAAAGATAAACGAAATAGGTGGCCATGACGCACCAAGGACTGCTGACAAGGGGGCATGAAAAGTGAACAGGCCAAGGGAGCAGCCAGCCAACACTGGAGCGGGATGGGTGTTGAAAAATGGAGACCAATACTAATAATGTATGTTTCTTTAACGCGCGTAGCGCGGCACAATTTTGGAAATTGAGGGTTTTGGAAGCACGATTGAAGGCAAGTACAGACTTCCGGAACAATTTTTAATTGTTAGGCTGAAATGAAATGGACCCTAAATGCGTAAGTCCTCATTTAGAAAATATAACCTGTTTTACTTGATTTTGGGTGATTTTTAGTACCCTTGGCACGTTACGTCGTAACGTGCCTGATCCTTGAAAAAAAACTTACCCTTTTACGTGGATTTGCAACACGGATGAGACCCCTTTGTCATGAAGATTGATCCCCCGAGGCTGTACCATTTCAGTTGCACTTTTAACCATTTCAGTTGAAGGCTAATGTATATAAAAGTTTATAACCATACAAAAATATTTAAAATGTTTGAGGGTGTAAATATTTCAAATGGCCCAATGTCTCTTAATTAAATTAAAAGGATATAAAATGACAAAACAATGGGATTACAAAAAGCATGCAGAGGGAACAATTCACATCAAGAATCAACCATTTAATTAAAACAAAATGTTTTCGAGGCCCGCAGATTATATGCAGCCACCAAAACCAAACAGTACCAAAAGCTCAGCATAGGAAAAAACTTGAGGGAGGTGATACTATATAATGTGGTTATTTTTCCAGGAGAATGGCGGCCAAGAAATTAAATTTTAGAAGTAGCCGTGGGGTTAACCCTTCGGGGACGTAAAAGCGAAATCTTGACGAACAATATGAAAAATTTTAAATGATGCGAAGATCTTTTTAATTCCAAAAACGTTGGAGCGAGAATCAACTCCACTGCGAGGATTATTTCTGTGTTTTTTTTTTGGTTTTTTTTTTATGAATACCGGACAAAGACGGGGTCTTTTGATAATTTGGTGAGTTCAACAATGAATGTCATTCATCATTCATCTTTCATCATTTATTATTTGGTCCATCACCAATTTTACATATAGAAATTGAACAATATTATAGAACCAATAGAATTTAAAAATGCTACAAGCATGAATATCTGTACATAAATATATTGAATGGAAGAGGACATTGCAAAGCGCAGAGCGTGTAACGCAGTGCCCTCGGTTGACAAAAAAAACAGTAATAGTAAACATTTATGTGTAAGAATGTAAACATGGCCTACATACCCAATAATAAACAATATACATGATCAATGAAGAATGGATAAGGGAGGCAATGAAGAGCAAGACTAGTAACTAATATAAGAAAAAATTAGACTATATTAAATTTAGCTATTACACAGTAGGTGTATACAAATAATATAATAGGTATGCAGGCAAAATAACCAATATGTCTAGGGGAATCACAAGACCACACACATAAAAAAACACATCATGAGACATGGGACAAACAAACAAGACATACAAAAACGGGACAGGGAAAGGGGAGGGTGACAGCAAGACTAAGAGAGAATGGGACGGCAATATAAGGCACGTAATAAAAACACAAGGAAAAAAATCAAGAAGCCTGGTAAGAGTTGAGGAGAAATGTGTAAAATGTTTTTTAAAGGATGAGAGTGAATGACAATTTTTGATGATACATCATATATGTTCCAGAGTAGTGCCACCTTGGGTTTATAGTATTCTCAGCTAACTTAGTGTTGTTAGGATTATGTAAAGGACGAAGCTTGGACGAGTTTTGTATGTATGGTCTGGTCGTTTCTTTTAAAAAAGTTGGATCAAGTAGGCCTGGAGTTAGTAGATTGTGATGGTATTTATACATAAAAATACCATTTGGAAAAATAATATCAGAAAGTTTTAAGCAGTTCATGGAGTGGAATAATGGATCTGTGTGTGCCAGCAATACTGAGTTGGTTACAGGTGCGAATTGCCCTTTTTTGGAACAGGAATAGGAGAATTGAGATGGGAATTGTTTTTGTCTGCCCACACAAGTGCACACAGTAACTTAGATCGGGAGAATAAGGTGTTGTATAGGGGTAAGGGAAGTAAGGGGAAGATAAGGCCGGACTTTGCGGATGATACAATGTATTTAGAAACCAATTTAGAGATGTGTGCTGTGTGAGAAGCCAAGAAAGGTTGTTGTCAATAAGACACCAAGAAATTTATGGTGTTTACTCATTAATAATATGTCAATTTTATTTTAAGAATACAATATCTGGTATTGTACTGTGTTTATTTTGAAGATCATAAATTTGTTTTAGCAATATTTTAGGGCACAGTTGTTCTAATTTGAACCAGTTGGAGATAATAAAGTAGTATTATGACCCATGGTTTCGAGTGTTGCCGGGTGTCGTTGTGAGAAGATGAATATAGTGTCATCAGCAAATAATATATACTGAGGGAGGCTGGAGCAAAGAGGAAGGTCAGTAATGTAAAGCAAGAAAAGAAGAAGTGGACCAAATATGGAGCCTTGCGGTACCCCACAGAGATATGGAGGACAGCGAGGGTTTTGCCATTATATGTAACAACGTTTGTTTTCTTTATGATAGGTAGTTAGATATCCATAGATAGCAAGACCCCTTATGCCATAAAGGCTTAATTTGTGACAAGGATAGTATGGTCTAAGGTGTCGAAAGGCCTGCTTAAATCAAGACAGGATTCCAAAAAGAGTAAAGCTTGTTATCAAATCCTCCGAAAACTTTGGTGTATAGAAATTGTTAATAGCCATATCGGTGGTCCTTTTAGGGCGGAATCCAAATTGTTAGACAAAGAATATATGCTTGGAAATGAAATCAAAAATTCTATTATAATAATTCCTTTCCAAGACCTTTGAAATAGGGGTTAGTATAGAAATAGGCCTATAAATTGTTAAACAAATGAGAAATCCGCGCTTTGACAAATGGCGGAATGACCTAGCAATGTGAGCTGTGAAGGAACAACACCAGTTAATAAAGAGACGGTTGAAAACATGGACCAGAATTGAATTTATTTCAGGGAGTACAGCTTTAATGAGATTAGACCCGATTCCCATTTTTTTTTTCCCCGGGGACCCCCCCCCCCCCCCCCCCCCCCCCCATGGCCGGTGTGATGCTTGTTTTCAAATTCATTACAAGTTGTCACAATTCATCTGATGAAGTCGGCGAGAGAAATATACTACTGGTGATGTTTATTGACTTGAGGGGAGGTGTAAATTTTGGATCCGGAGGGGGTATTTTTTCAGCAAGAGAAGATTCCAATATTCGTAAAGAATCATTGAATGGGAGGCATAGAGCAGAAGTCGGTTTACCTTCTTACCATCTTTATCGAGAAAAAATCAGGGATTTTGTGATGGTTATTCTCCCAAGAGGTTGTTGAGGTGCCCCCACATTTTTTCAATGTGTTTAGAGATTATATTTCTAGAGCGAGATGTATGATTTTTGAAAGACGGAAGCAATTGGTTAAGATGATTTTCTATATTGAACATAAGTCGTTCACGTAGCCGTTGATCCGTCGTCCGTACCTCCAACAACTAGATAACAGGAGCTATCGTAGCTGAAAACGACTGAGAAAACTGTGCTACAATGAATGAGGCATGGCCGCCATAGTCTGATTGTTGTTTCATATCTTTCAAAGCTGCAAATGCACTTTCTCATCAGTGCACTATGAGCCTAGTTAAAATCTCAATTCCCTTGGCCAACAGGTCAGTAGCTTTCATTCACCAATGTATTTAGAAAAAACCCGCCTGGTTTTGGGGTATGATTTATGATACCCAGACGCCAAAGTTCAGTTCTGTCAGTGTATGATACCCAAGAAAAAACCCCACCGAACTGCGTCCTGGTGGATGAGCATCTTGTAACTCATAGTGGCATGGTCAGATAACACAAGCAGAAAATGGGAAACGTTTCATATCTAGGTCCCACGGATGCAAATGAGATGTTACAATTGATTTCCCGTCATTGCAGTAATTGATGTTGTACAGTAGCGCTTGACGGAATCAATTGCAATGCCTTAATTTGAATCCGTGGACTTCTATATGAAACGTCGACCCAGAAAAAAAAAAAAAAAAAAAAAAAAAAAAAAAAAAAAAAAAAAAAAAAAAAACAAAAAAAAAAAAAACACTAACATCAATACAAAGTGTTTAGTTATAATTGGTGGTTTATTCCTTATCATGTGTTGTGCGTGGGATTTGAATGAGTTAAATTCTAAATAGAAATGCTGATGTACGCGCTAGTACCATGGCAACGATTAAAATATCAAACGGCTCATAGAAGGTAAGCCAAGAGAATCTTATAGATATATAACCATGGTAATAATCAGTTACATTATACATCTATGCGAATATAGTGATCAACTGCTCATCTCGGAAAACTACGCCAGCGAAGGGCGAAGCCCGAGGGGAGCAATGATCTAATTAGAAAGTTTTAGTTTAAATTTACTCACTATTTCGTTACACGCATGCATTAACTATTTTCTAAATTGTATTCGCAGCAACAGTAGAATTATGCTTATCTGCGTTCTGGTTAAAGAAAAGTTTCCCATGTACAAAAAAAAAACAAACCGTATGCACTAGAAATTCCCATCAGTGACCGGTCTAGCAGGTCAGGGAAGTTAGACGTTACGCTGGGTCCCTGCACCATTTCATCATTGACATAGTCTGAGCCACGAAGCGAAGCGAGGACGCATGGAACAGCGTAGTCAGCTGTTCCGTCAGCGTTGTTGATTCGCACTGGAAGACTTTAGGGCTTTTGAGAAGCAAATTTATTCGTTGGATTTTGACATGAAAGAGGTAAAAAGAATCTGTGATTAGGGTGAAAATTCTTGATTCAGAAGTATCAGGTATTTATAAATTCCGTTTCGAGGGCTAAATGCTTCAAATAACAAGCGGATCAGAAGACTCGTTCCAAAGTACCTTTTCGCCTACAAATTCGTTTTTCCGCATGCCACCGGGAACCTCTCAGTAGCAATAAACCACGTAATCATAGTTCCCGCACAAAAAAACAACGCCCTTGGTACATATCCGAGAGCTGCGCCTTAAGTCTAGGTGTGTTTTTGAATTTTCAATGTATTATACATAATCCTTACCAAAGACCTTTGAAATAGTGGGTAGTATAGAAATAGGCCTATACTTGTTAAAAAACAAATGAGAATCAGCCAGCTTGAAAATAGGAATAACCTTAGCAATTTTGAGCTTTGTTGAAACGGAAAACAACACCCGTAATAAGAACGGTGAAAAACATGGAACCACCAGAATTGAATTATTTTCCGGGAGTACAGCTTTAATGATATTAGAACCGATTCCATCGTGGCCGGGTGTTTGGTTGAGCTTGGTGTTTTCAAATTCATTACAAGTTTGTCAATATTTCACTGAGGTGAAGTTCGGCGAGAGAAAAAGATAATAACTGGCAATGTTTATTGACTTCGAGGGGAGTGGTGTGTAACATTTGGGATTTCAGGAGGCGGGGGTATTTTTCAAAAAAGGCCCAAAAAGAGAAGATCCAATATTCGTAAAAGAAATCTTGAAGTGGGAGGCAATACAGTCAGAGTCGGTTACCTTATCTTACCATTTTATCGAGAAAAAAAACAGGGATTTGTGATGTTATTTCTCCCAAGGAGGTTGTTGAGGGTGCCCCACATTTTTTTTCATATTGTGTGTTTTATGAGACTATTTTCAGAGGAGATGTATGATTTTTTTGAAAGACGACCGAACGAAAGCAACAGCAAAGCAATTGGTTAAGATGAATTTCTATATTGAACTAACGAGTTTCACGGAGCGTTGATCGTAGTCCCCGTACTCAAAACAAAACTAGATAACAGCGAGCTTAAAACTCGTAGCTGTGTGGTCTGAAAAAAAAACCGCACTGAGAGAAAAAACCTCGGGATTACAATGAATGAGGGCTCGGCCGCCATCGTCCTGATTGTTGCTTTCTAGTTCTTTCAAAGCTGCAATATGTGCACTTTCTCATCCAGGGCCACTATGAGCGTAGAGAAAAATCTCAATTCTCTTGGCCACAGTTCAGTAGCTTCATTCACCAATGTAGTTAGAAAAAACAAAACACCCCGCGCGGTTTTGGGGTATGATTTATGATACCCAACCATACAAGGTCCGTCAAGGTCAGTGTATGTACAAGAACAACCCACCAAACTGCGTCCTTGGTGGATGGATTGAAGGAATATTGTAACTATAGGGGCACATGGGTTTCAGATAACACAAGCAGAAAGGGAAAGTTTCAATTAGATGTTCCACGGATGCAAATGAGATGGTACAAGGATCCGTCATGCACTGTATGATGTTGTACAGTTAGCGCGTTGAGCGGAATCAATGACAATGCCTTATTTGCATCCTGTGGAATTCTATATGGAAAACGTATCTACCCAGAGAAAAAAAAAAACACTAACATTCGCCAACGGAAAGTGTTATTTATAATTGGTGGTTTATTCCTTATCCATGTGGTTTGCGTGGATTAGAATGAGTTGTTTAAAATTCCTAAACGCAGAAATGATGACCCCCCTGGTAACCGGCGCTCGCGCTAGTACCATGGCAAAACGATTACATTATCAACACGCCTCATAGAAGGTACGACCCAAGAGAATCTTATAATATATAACCATGGTTAAATAATCTCCGTTACCTACTCATCTATGCCGATATAGTGATCAACTGCGCACCTCGGAAAACTTACTCGCCAGCAGCGAAGGGCGAAGCCCGGGGGTGAGCAATGATCTAATTAAACGAAAAGTTTTAGTTTTTAAAATTACTCACTTATTTCGTATAACTACAGCTGCATTGAACTCTTTTCTAATTTTGTTTTTCCGCAGCATACCAGTAAGCAAATTAGTCTCTATCGCGTTGCTGGTTAAAGAAAGTCTTCCCCCTGTACAAAAAAAAACAACAGTATTGCACTAGAAATTCCCATCAGCTGACCGATCTCGCAAGGTCAGGAAGTTAGTTAGACGTTACGCTGGTTCCCTGACAAATACAAACCATTTCCATAATTGACATACGTCTGAGCCACGTAAGCGAAGCCCGGAGACGCATCTGGTGGAACCAGCCGTAGTCAATTGTCTCCCGTCAGCGTTTGTTGGAGTCGCCTTGGAAGACGATTTTAGGGCTATTGAGAAGCAAAATTTTATTCGTTGGATTTTGACCATGAAAAGAGGTAAAAAAATCTGTGATTAGGGTAAATATTCTGACTCAGGATAGTCTCAGGTATTTATAGAAATTCCGTTCGAGGGCTCAATTGCTTCAAATAACAAGCGGTTCGGCTTCAGAGACGTTCCAGAGACCTTTTCGCCTACAAATTCGTTTTCCGTGCCACCGGGGAACCTCTCATAGCAATAACACGTCATCATAGTTCAGCACAACAAACGCCCCTTGTACACAATAATCGAGAGCTGCGCTTAAGTCTAGTGTGTTGAATTCTAATGTATTATACATAATCCTTACCAAGACCTTTGAAATAGTGGGTAGTATAGAACTAGGCCTATAATTTTAAACAAATGAGAATCGCCAGCTTTGAAAATGGGAATGACCTTAGCAAATTTGAGCTTTCTGAAGAACAACACCAAGGATAAAGAAACGGTTGAAAACAGGAGACCAGAATTGAATTGATTCAGGGAGTACAGCTTTTATATTGGACCCGATTCCATCGTGGTCGGTGGTTGAGCTTGTTTTCAAATTAATTACAAGGTTGTCAATTTCATCTGATGAGTCGGCGAGAGAAATATATACTGGGCAATGTTTATTGACTTGAGGGGAGGTGTTAAAAGTTGGGATAGATGGGGGGTATTTTTTCAGCAAGAGAAGATCCAATATTCGTAAAGAAGAAATCATTGAAGTGGGAGGCAATAGCAGCAGAGTCGGTTACATTCTTACCATCTTTATCGAGAAAAAAATCAGGGATTTGTGATGTTTATTTCTCCCAAGGCAGGTTGTTGAGGGTGCCCACATTTTTTCAGATTGTGGTTATGAGATTCTATTTTCAGAGGAGATGTATGTTTTTTTTAAAGGACGACAGCAATGGTTAAGATGATTTCTATTATGGAACATAAGTAGTTCACGTAGCGTTGATCGTCGTCCCGTACCTCCACACTAGATAACAGGAGGCTATCGTAGCTGAAAACGCCTGAGAAACCTCGGGGCTACAATGAATGAGGATCGGCCGGCCATCGTACTGATTGTGCTTTCTATCTTTCAAAGCTGCAAATGCACTTTTAATCAGTGCATTGAGCTAGTAAAATCTCCAATTCCCTTGGCACAGTCAGTAGCTTTCATTCACCAATGTATTTATTTTTTTTAATTGGTTTATTTGTTTTATGATTTATGATACCCAGACCAACAAGGTCATTCAATGTCAGTTGCTTATGTACAAGAACAACCCACCGAACTGCGTCCTTGGTGGATGAGCAGATTGTAACTCATAGTGGGCATGGTCAGATAACAACAAGCAGAAAATGGGAAACGTTTATATCTAGAATGGCCCACGGATGAAAATGAGATGTTACAATGATTCGTCATGCATGTATGATGTTGTACAGTTAGCGCTGACGGAATCAATTGTGACAATGCCTTATTTGCATCCTGTGGACTTCTATATGAAAGTCTACCCAGAAAACACTAACATCGAACGAAGTGTTTATTTATAATTGGTGGTTTATTCCTTATCCATGTGGTTTGCGTGGATTAGACTGAGTTAAATCTAAATAGAATGATGATGTACCGGACGCGTAGTTTACCTGGCAAACGATTAAACATTAATCAACACCGCTCATAGAGGTAAGCCAAGAGAATCTTATAGATATAACCCTGGAAATAATCCGTTACATTACTACATCTAGCCGCATTAGTGATCAACTGTCACCTTGGAAAACTACGCCAGCGAAGGGCGCAGCCAGAGGGTGGCCAAGATCTAATTAACGAAAGTTTTAGTTTAAATTTACTCATTTCGTATAACGAACAGCTGCATTGAACTCTTTTCTAACATTTTATTCCGCAGCACCAGTAGCAAGTTATGTCTCTATCTGCTTTTCTGGTTAAAGAAAGTCTTCCCATGGTACAAAAAAAAACAACCGTATAAACTGCCCTAGAAATTCCCATCAGGGGCCCGGTCTAGCAAGTGCGTCAGGAAGTTGACCGGTACGCTGGGTTCCCTGCACCCCACTTTGCAAATGACATAGTCTGAGCCACGAAAAGCGAAGCCCGAGACGCATGGAACAAGCGTAGTAAATGTTCCGTCAGTGTTTGTTGATTCGCACTGGACAGACATTTAGGGCTTTTGAGAAGCAATTTTATTCGTTGGATTTTGACATGAAAGAGGTAAACAATCTGTGATTGGGGGGAATATTCGACTCAGGATAGTCTCAGGTATTTATAGAATTCGGTTTCGAGGGCTAAGCGTCAATAAACAGCGGCTCAGAACGTTCCAAAGATACCTTTTCGCTACAAATTCGTTTTCCGTGCCACCGGGAACCTCTCATAGCAATAATACGTAATCATAGTTCCGCCACAACAACCCCTTGTACATAATAGAGAGCTGAGCTTAAGTCTAGTGTGTTGAATTTCTATTATAGTTTGTGAACGATCAAGAAAAGATCTCGATTGCTATTGCGATTCTTTGTGTAAACAGTAGTTTCAATATTTTTCAATCATCTTCAGATTTCTTGAAACAGCCAGAAAGCTATAGTATTAACTGTAGGGCATTTAGAGCGTAGATTGAGCGAACAGAATTGAGTGGAGATCCTTAACGCCCCCCGCGGCATGATTAAAACAACGACGAGTAATATGAGACTATTTGCATGATTACGTCACAACCAGGGTATCTTGGGCTTGTGTTTACAAATTCCACTCGTACTTTCGTAATGCTTTCGCCACATGATTCCCTACTTCTAAAGATAAATTTCTAGTAATTACAAGTTTCAGTGGATATATCCAGCATTTTGTATAACTGTTTGTTGGGTCATTTGGTAAGATTTACCAAGAATAGGCGGCAACTTGGGCAGGTAACCGGGGACGATAACCTGAGTCTAGGATTGAAGTTGAGACTGAGTGAGTGAGTCTAGGCAAGGATGTATTGATTTGTCGGGCTAGGAACCGGGCTAGGAATATCGGACTTGCATCATTGCATGTTTATTTTCTTTTTGACTTGGCAATTTCAAATTCATGTGCAGTGCTTAACATTGAGTTTGTGTACCGTTCGTGACCGTGTACTCTAGTCTAGCGTATAGGCTGTCTGTGTTGATACACTTGGCCGATGTGACCTTCCCGGCGACAAAGAAAGAAATGGAGTCATCACGCCATTACCCGTCGATAATATGGTTCGCGCGCAAAGGATTATGGGGGCTGGCCTCCGAGCTGCTGTTGCTTCAAATATAGGGTAGGGGATCGTGTTGCTGCGGGAACTTTTTTTACCCGCAGCCTATTCAATTGTACGGTAAAGAAATACTAAAGCATTTTGAATACACTTTTTCCCAGACCTCGCGCTGCGCGCTCGAGGTCTGGTTCTGAACGGACTAGCCGAATAGACCCAGTGGTCGTGCATTCCGCGTGACACATGTGGGCAAATTGCACTGGAAAGGTCGTAGACCATCTACCGAGATTAACGTTTCGAAAGTTTATGGCGGATAGCATCAGAACGGTATATTTTAAAATTTATACTTGTTTTGAAATTTTAACTAATTTGTCCTCCAGGTAGACAAGGATGAATATTTCCCGGGAGATAGCCAGCGAACACAAGTGTTGAAAAAGATGTGCGCGTGGCCTGATTCGAACAGGCGCGCCGTTCTGGTATCGACCACAACAAATGTTGAAAAAAAACAAATAATTCGTCCTCTCCTGTGTTAATAATTAAAAAGACTAATGAAACCGCGCGAAAAAAAATATGTCTCTACCACAAGTACTTCTGCGCCTCACCAAAGTTCGAACCCTTAAATATTGACCATTTAATGATTACCATGCGTTATTGTCGTTCTTACTAATAGCTATGTATGAGTTTTCCATAATCATATGGCGGCTATTTTGGATTAATGCAATTGTAAACAAAATTAAGGGTTGAAAATCATTGTTTTGCATCCCGTGTTCCCCAAAACATGTAATTAGTACATAAAACTATGAAACACACCACTTTTAGTATGTTTTAAGATATCTCTCAGAAATGCATTCCAAAAGTTTTCATTTGTCCTATTTTTCCCCCTTTCTTTACCTTTTTTGGACAGTTTTTGCTTGCATTTTGTATTGCTGTAATCTGTTTGTAATCTGTCAGTCATTTGGCTGAGTTGCTACATTGAATGGACTTGGCCGCTATCGTCTGCTGAAGAAAATGACTGATAGTGGCTTTAAAAAACAACACAGTCAGGTCTGTTAACGTGGGAGCAAGCAGACATCTGTAACACATCTCGAGTAAAACTTAAACGAATACTTAACCAATAATAACTCGTACTTACTTTCACCATAAAAATGGAAAGTTGCCCTTAATCTGGGAACCTGGGATAGAAGTAGTCCAGATTCGCTTCAGGCGGTGTCATTGTTTTAGCGCAGTCTGTGAAGCTGAACAATTGCTAAAGCTAGGGGGACATAGGCAAATGTGACCGGAACTTGCCCTTGATTTCTAGACATGATATCTCGCCCTAGGCTGTTTTTTAATGAAATTGTAACCCGATATCGTCTGGTCTGCCCACAAAATTGTGCTGGCTGCATGTCACAACAGGCCAATCTTTACCGCTAAAATTCACTGCTGACTACTATTTCGCGGGCTTTGAATGCTATGTGGCTAAATTATTTGCTGCTGACCACTATTTTTTCCTGTTGACCACTATTCTGTGGACCTTGACTGCTTTGTGTCAAACTTGTTCGTGACTGACCACTAGTTTGTGGTAAACTTATTTGCTGATGATCATTACTCTGTGGACCTTGACTGCTATGTCGTATTTTTTCAGCTCTATCAAGTGTATCATGCTTCCTGTAGTATCACTCTTGTATGTAAATGTCAGACCTTTTGTCTCCTTAAAATTTCAGGCATATCAGCCCCCCCACACACACACACACACACCACAGGTCTGAACAAACGCCAAAGAAAGAGGATGGTCACTCCGCGCACGCGCTTGCTCGGCACTACATTTACATTTTACTTTAGGCACAAAATCCAACTGATGTATGTGTTCACAGCCTTAAAGCAAATTTGTCTCAAACTTAATACAAACTGATCTGCAAGTGGTTGGCTTGAAATCAGTGTATTAAAGGACAAGGCAGTTACTTTTATCTGATTCTTTAATTTCTATACTTGCGTAACAAAATCGACTTGAGATCAAAAAAGCCTTTCTGGTGAATATCACAGCTTTAAGCGTAATGTTGTGCCCCATGATCAATACAGTTTGACCTCAAACACAAACATTATTGACCTTTGTTTATTCTCTGCTAGTGTAAACCACAATCAGCTATTTATTGTAGATTTTGAGACGTCATCGCTGCATGTCTATTTACGGGAGACGGTATGACAAATTTCCTCAAATACTTCATTTTTTTCACTATTTGGTGGTTTGTTTCTACATTAAAGCAGTTATATGTACACACGTATCCCTGGTTTATGAGTTAAAACAAATGCATTTCCACATTTTTCTATTCTCTCGCAATATCGCTACTAATCCCTTTAAATATAATTGATTGATTGGATATTCATGCATTGTTTCTCAGAGACAGCCGATCGCGAGGCGTCTCACGTGGTAATCTGTGACACAATAAAGAGTTATAGGCTCTGTACCCCGGCTCTGGACAATTTGTTATGGTGCTGGTCCCACTTGAGATCACTTTATTTGGTCCTGATGAAAATGGATCTCATAACGTTAGCAAGGTGGCCGAGCGGTAAACAAGCACCTGCTTCATAACACTGTCAAAGAATCACACCAGCTCAGCAGACAGAGACTGTGCTCTGGTCGACCTTTCTGTCGACACGCTGCTAAACTCTACAGCTCCCCATTCAATATCTTACAGACATGGAATACTGCCTGGCTAGATACTCCAAGACCAGATCAACTCACTATTACACCTATGACAGAACTACCACCTGGTAGCAATCTCCCACACAAAGAATGGGTCACCTTAAACCAGATTCGCACAGGAGTCGGTCGCTTAAACAGCAATATGCACCGATGGGGGCTGCGGCCATCGCCAGCCTGCCAATGTGGTTCTCCATCACAGACTGCGGATCACATTCTCAATGAGTGCCCTACCTTTCGTCCACCGGTGGACATAGACTTGTCAAACCCCAACCAATGAACAGTGAGCTGGCTCCACCGTTTACAGTATATTTAGCTGCTGCCTCATACGCAAGAAGAAGAAGAAATAGCTCCTATACGGTCGGAAATTACATACTCGCATAAAGTATGATTATGGAATTTCTCCTCGCTCCCACCCATTACGAAGAATGTGCAGATATATGCAATGGCTGCCTGGCGCCTCATGGTTCGGAGAGTCATGTAAAGCTGTTGGTCCCGTGTGTCAGAGGAGTCAATCCTGAGTACGTAAAAGTTGCAGACCTCATCGATAAGAATAGGAGATCATCCCTTTCAACCCGCATTAGGCCAGCGTGGACATGTTGAGGCTTCGTCCTGCAGTGGAATGATATGTACCTGATGATGGGTTCTTATTTTGGTTTGGGGAAATCACTGTAGGGCAACTACCCTCGTTATCAGACGATGTTGACGTGCTTAAAATTGTCCCGTTTAGCCTTTGTGTGATGTATGCTTATTTTGTGGCTTATCTGGTGGAAAAGTTATTTATTAAGCCGACCATTTGGACAAATGATAAGAAATATCGAGATCATGACACAAGGCTAAATCGGAACAAGGGTCACTCATGGAGAAGACGCATAGTGGAAACTGACAACAGCATTTAATGCAGTTTTACGTTGATTACAAGAACATCCAAGGGAAACACTGCGAAGAAGAATGGACTTAGACTCTCCCGTTCATCCGTTAACAAAATTGACTTGAAATTCCATCCATACAGGATGCGCATTTACCATTAACTTCAGCACGATAACTTCAGAAGTAGGCGAATATTGAGTATGCACCAGATAAGAACCGCCCAAGCTACTGGCTACTTCTGTGTGACAATGGAGGGCTTATTGGGCCCAGGGGGGCCAGTTGTATTAAAAGGTGGATATGATGCGTGAACACCGACTCCCGAAATGCGCCCTAAATAAGTATTTCCACCGACTAAAAAAACATACCCTACACAGTATTTTTGTCTGTTCTTGCTATCATAAACAATTCTGCATTGTGTTGAAATATACCCGTATTCCTGGCTTTGCTCATGTTGTTTTACTTTTCTTTTCTTTTTTAAGTTTATCAGTTTAAAGTTCCAACCCAATCATGCATGTCTCTTTTAAACAAGACTGGAAAGCAAGAGTCAACTGAAGCGAAATCAGTTCTCTTCCCAATTCCAACAACAAAAACTATATTGGACCCATTATCGTTCCCATATTGGCCACACCCTTGACCTCCAATCAAACTTGTCATTGATCTGGAAAGTATCTACTTTACACTAGTTATGTTTTTATAAAAGTTGACGTCTGAATAGAGCAGGTAAAAACGTCCCTGTCACACATATAGCTCTATAACACATTCACGTTATTAACTCAAGATTGAGTCAGAGTGTCTGCCACTGTCTGACTGTAAATTCAGAAAGTTAATTTTAGTTTGCACGTCGTAAATGTTTAACTCTTATAGACTAAGGGGCGTGGACCAAATAACGCAACTGTATAACAATTCTGTTGTCCCCATCGAGGGAGCTAAGGGAAAACCAAGTGTAAAATTCCATAATAAATTAATTAAATCACATAACTGTCTGTTCCGGCAAGTAAAACTGGCAAGCTTTTCTTAAAATGAATAACAATGTCACCTCATTTCTTTTTCCCCATATCATAGACCAATGATATGTATAGACGTCAGCAAACCATGAGCTAGATATTACAATGGGCCCTTATGTGGGGGGGGGCCTTTGTTATAGCCAGGTGTTACCACCTCCACGGGAGTTCGGGTTGATGACAAATACCCTTCTTCTTTCACAATAACTAACCATGCATTATAATTATAGTCGTTGATACCTAAATTTTCTTCTGAAAATGCCGTAAATTGAATAGAAATATAAGTTAAGCAATAATTACGGATTTTGGTTCTGCACAAGTTGTTAGGTCAAAGCTTGTCCCAGCAACATTCTCTCATTATGTGTGTTCATGTTTCTTCCTTTTCTGAATAATGATTAAAAACTGGCCAAAGTTAATTGAACCCGCCCTATAGAAAGCTCAATATTTATTATTTTGTGAATGAGGTTAAGTATTTTTTCCTGAAAAAGTACGCAGTCTAAATTGGAGAGCTGTAACAGCTGAAATCTATTCAGCTGACGCATATAACACTGTCCTGCACTCCCAGATGAAGGGAATCTGAAGTGTTTTTCTAGACCACATACCAGGCCGGTGATTGATATCTTAACTCCATGTTTTGCTGAAGTCTATGTTCCCTCCACTAGTCCCTGATCTTGGTGAAATGAATTGAAGTGCCATTTATTCTTTTTCACGAAAATGTGCCAGTTTTATTTGTGGAAACATACGATTTATGATTTTTAATATTTATATGAATTTACACTTGGTTTTTTCCCTTAGCCCCCCCGATGGAGACAACAAAACACAGCATAAAGGACATGTCCCACAGCCTATAAGTTCAGACAGAGTAATAGTTGTAGTGTGTTAATCCCAACATAATAGGAGTGTGGCACAGTGGTTAAGGGTCCTGCCTCTGGTGCAGAAGGTCCTGGTTCAAATCTCATTAGGACGTGAAAATCCGCTCTCGCCCTGGTTCATCTGAAAGACGCGGGCAGATGAGCCATGACACAGACCTGCTACAGTATTTTTCCATAGGATCATCCCCAGGTGTCGGAGAACATGATTGTCCTGTTAACCCCGGCGTGCTATCTGTGGGCCCAGTTGTCAGCGTATTCTCCTGGATTACAGCTGTTAATGCCAAGATAAGCCTTACACCGGTGTAGAAGTAATCCTCGTCCGGCGTACTCATATTCCGGGTACAATGGTAAAGTATAGGGCAATCGATTCAGTGACTCTTTCCGCAACATTATTTTCACGCTTTATTCCTTTAATCGTCTATGGAGCCCCGACTGTGGCTCCCGCGGACTACATCTGCTGTTCACAACCGGCACTAATTATATGTTGGCAGTTATACCATCGTTTACATTTTTAACACATAAGTGCCCAAGCTAAAAAAACTTCCTTCGTGCCAAAGGGGTTCCTAGGGACCCAACCAGATCCATCATTTTTCCATGAGTTTGATCATGACACTTACCATAAGTAAATCGAGTAAGAACCACATACCAATAATAACATGAAACTCCTCAACTTTGGACCCTTTGGCCATTGAAATTAGCACTCGCCGAAAAAAAATGTTCGCACATTCCCTTATTAGCAACTCGACATAAGATTTTGAATCCAAAGTAATGATTATATCTCTTTATTTACCTCTTGGATTTTTTCTCAGAAAGTTCCAATTCACCTTGGTCTTTCCCATAACTTAAACCTAAGTTTCACTCCGTTAGTGCCCAAGGGGGTCCCACGGCCCAACCTAATTATGCCATTTTTTTCGTATCAGGAGAAGCGTAACCATAAATCGACCAATTAGCAAAAAAATTGCCTTGAAAAAAATCATTACGTAAACGAAAATCGTCAAAAAAACAAATGTGGTTCCCGGCCCCCTTGAGCCTTAAGTGTTTTAAATATTATAATCAATCAGGTTTGGATATCTTGAACAAATAGCCAGTATCCAAATTCTAAAAAAAAATTATTACTACCTCATCAAATCTTGCACAGTCAGGCGTATACAATTCGATACATTAGAAATTATTTTCAAAACATCTTATCTCTAATAAATTGGTAAACCAACATTGCTTTTTAGCATACTTTCTCTTCCTACTAATTAATAGGGGCGATGCATATTGCGACGGCTAAAGCACTGACAATATATGAGTGAGGACTTAGTTCTGAGTATAATTTCCCCCAGAATTACTCAAGTAAACGTTTTACTATGGCACACATTTTAATTGCATTATAGGTTTAGTTTTAAAAGACACTATCATATTAACCCGAACGAGTCATAATATTTGATTTTGGCAGGAACAGCTAAAAGGAAAGAATTCCTCCATTATTTTTGCAACTGAAACATGCCCCCCCAGGAAAAAAGAAGAAAATAGCAGTGTTTACAAAGATATAACTGTATAAACTGCCATTCAATGACGTGTTCTAGTAGGCCTAAGGTCGTAACGGACAAGGACTGACGACTAAAATATAATTCGGATTTTGTCCTAATTAGCTGATTTCCGTCTGAGCACGTGCAGGGTGTTCTGGGATTACATTCTCGTTACAGACATGCAAAATATGAACTTTTTGGTGATTTTTTCGATTTTCGGATTTATCAAATCCAATTTGCTTATTGCCTTAAGATATCACATATTCAGGTGTCCAAAAAAATCGAAAGTATTATTTTTGCCTGATGTAAAACCTTTCCATCAAAATATCCCCCCTGAAAAAGATTTAAGCTGAGAAATATTTATTTGGAAATTCAAAACAATGTGATTTTCTAATTTCGTATAAGACCAAATACGGAAATCAGGCCTATGTGTTAATGAAACATAGGCAAATCAAAATTCACCTTTTTTCTATTTGAAAGGACATTTCTGTAGCCAAATACAAGGTAAGAAATCTATTGAGTGTCTAATCTATATAAAATTACTATTGTGACACAATATCCGGGTGCCTCAAAATCTCTCGTTGCACCTTTGCATTTTGATTCCCTATATTAAGAAAAGAAAATAGTAGCACAGGTATAAAAACACATTCCTACATGAGGCAGTACTTCAGTGCTTCTTATTACATGTTTTGTTGTGAACATCTTTATGAAAAATATTAATTTTGAAAGACCTTTAAAAAATCAATATTTTGTTACATTTTTTCTTATTTTATGGTGGAAAATCGTACCTCTTTCAAACAAGAACAAAGTACACAGTGCTGTGCATTAAAAGCACTATCAGTGATTTGATAATCCAGAAAGTCGAAAAAACATAATAAAATCAGATTTTTGCATGTCTGTAACAAGTATGTGTATCCCAACTCACCCTGCAAGTGATAAGACTGAAATCAACCTAATAAGAACAAAATATTAAGTCACAGTACAGTCCGTACAGACGCTTACTAAACACGTAATTGATTGGAGATTCCCATCTTTGAAAACCGTTTCCTTAGTTTGAAAAAAATAACTTATGAGAATTCTCCATATTTATCCTTCTTTTTAAGCTCTTTCAGAAAATTTCAAATATTTTGGCTCTTTCGGGTGGATCACTGATAGTGTCTTCAAGGCTGATGAATAGTTGATATTGAGTGACCTTTTTTAAGTTATAGATTGATATCAACGAAAAGGTTTTTTTTACGAGAAATCATAATTTATTTATCAGATTTCTATAAAAAAAATGGAAGTCATTATATGCTTACCTCTTGCGTGAAAACAAATTGAGCTTCTCCTTCCAAAAAAAGATTATTTTCAAACCTACACAAAGAAAAAAGAAAATCAAAATGGTGCGTTGATAAGGGGAACCCGCCCAAAACCACATATCATGACAAGCAGTCGCCCCAGCCTCAGCAGAATCGGGTTTTGGTTCGGGGCTTTCGTTTCACAAATAGGGCGATCAAATATAATCAAAACAACGCTAGTGCAATCATGTCCAATAAAGGGGTGGTTCTCATCAAATTAAGAAACTGAATACTGTAATTAAATTTTTCAAATATTTGCAAGGATATTATCGCTACAACAGTATAACGGAATACTGTTCATTATGACAATTGCCTAAATAATTAATAACGGAATTAGTCTTCAGTAATACACCGCTACATTTCAGCAGCCATGAGTATTTTGCAACGGCGTTTCTATTCCGAGATAAAGCACACAAAGTTCAGGGACTTGATCCATACTGAATATTTTAACGTAAAATACACAAAGTCGTTGCAATATGACTTACAGTGGGTCACAAACACCAAAAAATGTCTCCATGGAATAGTATATTTTTCACACAACTATGGACAATTTTCAATAACATCTATAATCAAGGCGGTATCTGTCAACAACAAATCTAGCAACAAGATATGGCGACGGGTACTTTAGTACGTTTTTGCGCCTGCGCATATTGAGGAGTCATCAGTGTAAAACGCATGCTTCGTGTATTTATACTATTCCTCTATGATAAACTCGCGAAGTTTTTGTGTTAAAATCACGATCTTACAAACGTTATATCGTGATTATTATCAGTATCTGAGTATGGCACCTCGCATATTTTTCGTGCACGGAGTGTCTCGGGAAATCATCGCAACGATAATATCATCGGAAACCTTTTGACAATTATTGCATCATCCCAGCCAAAGGTTTTAGAGTCCAACCGAGCAAATCTTCCATATTTGCCTCTTTTCTTTTCACAGATCTATGCGACGGTGTCATCGTCTTTATATTCGTATCCATTCCCTATGCGTTTGTACAGGGTTACCCATATGGCGATATGGCTGCATGGTGTTGATCGCCTTTAGAATCTCTACGTTACTGGAAACCTACTTCTTGTGGCTATTAGTATAGATAGAGTATTGCTGGTATCTTTGAATTAATTCTAAATATCTGAAAGACAGACCACGTTCAATGATGAACTAGAAACGATAACTGATTGTTACATGATTGGCTTTGCTACGTCAGTCAGTCTTCGAGTTAAGCCTGTGGAATGTCTCCAAAGCAAACAACCAATTTGCCGCCAACATCGATTTTAACCAACTTTTGTTTCTCGCTCGCGTTTCATCACCAAGTGGTATGGCTTGTATTACTCCATCGGATTATTTGTTCTCCCCGTAGTTAGTCATCATAGTGTTGAGTGCTGTTTTATTCTGCCCTTTCTCCCGTGTTAGCATCAAGAAAGATGAGAACAGTTTGTTAGCCTTGCCGCCCGAATCATGCTCACGCAGTAGATGCTGAACAGGCTTCGGCATCCACAAACCAGGAGGAAGGCGGTGATGCAAGGAAACCGGACATCAAGCCTGATAAACTCTAGCGCGTTAGTATCCGCTATGGGCATTTGTATGTTACCTACTGTACTTACATCCTAGTAGGTGTATTCTGCTCGACGTGTAGCAGTGTTACAGTGCTATAAACAGTTGCTAACTTCGCATTTGAATCCGCTCTTAGATCCAATGATTTTACGCAGCGCCACACAAAAACATCCGAGATTATACAGAAATAAAGCCCCAATTTTTATGAATGGCTACAACATTAATATACTTCATGATTGCTACTCTCTCCGCCAACCACTGCCTTTGCATTGCTGTTTGCCGGACCAAACGGCCAATGCTTGTACGAACTTAATATGCGTCTATCCAAGCATTTTTCCAAAAAATTTTTTCATTTTTGTCCCCTGTAGTATGAATTTCCCCCCTCCTGGATTCCGCAACACAATAGGGCACCCTCTCTAACTTTGTTCATTAACCTTCATAGAAAGGAAAATCCATTGAGAATGAACCTTTACTCTCCATGGTCACGGAATGCTCTAAAATGACCCAACTAATCTATCGAGGCAACCTCTTCAGAGGCACTGTACATAAAGATACAATTTAACAAAAGCATCTCATATATCACATAATGAAAGCATCAAGACATAAATGAAAATCATTAACAGTAACATCATAGTGCAGATATGTTGTAAGACTATTCTTGAAATCATTAGAGGTACAACAACGAATGACGCAAGGGAAAAATATTCCGCTATTATTCGGGCACATTATCAAAATACCGCTGTCATCCTATGAAGATATGTTACAGGTGTTAACAGAGAAGTTAAAGCGACCTCAGAGATTTCTCCGGAGGGGCGCACTCATTTTCACACAAACGTATTTTTTGCATTATACATATGCTTGTCCATCTGCTAATCTCACTGTGGGAAATAACTAAGCTCAATCGAAGTCCTTTCATATATAAAAATCACGACTTTGTTATAAAATTCCGGATCCGGATTTTGTGTTATACACGTACCATTGGAATTTTATACTGGGCATAAATTTTTACTGCATGAAAACGGAAAAATCCGATTCCCATCTCAGACTTTGGACTTGAGCATTTTAGGTTACTATCTATAGTTCTAGATGACTATTTTAAATTACTGCACAAAAAAAAATTAATTTCGAATCTTGATCAGCCTTTAATCTGATGATCTGATAGTCCGAGTTGGCATACAAAGAGTAAGAAGCTCGCTTATGAGAAGTGAACCGCACTGTTTAACCACAAGAACATACCACCTTCAGACGTTCAATAGTGCAGAGTTTGAAGATTTATGCATGCATATGTGCTAATGTCGGTGTATTACTAAAGGATACAATATTTATGAAACTTTAATAGAAACAAGTAAACGGTTCATGTATGCACATTATATTCATAGCATCGAATTGTAGTATAGCTCTTAAAAAGTTCAATATTTATTTAATCAAGGTTTCCTTAGTAGTACTTCTTATACAGCACGATAATTGTTAATTGAAGTTTGTTCTCAAGTCAGTGTATTCCTCGTTTAAGATGTTTTCTTTCCTTATAGTATATGACACATACAAAATGGTCTTTGATATTACAATCTATAAAGACTACACAGTTCACCACAATAACCTTCCCCGAATCCTGAAAAATAATCAGGTTGTCATATCCTCATATGCCTTTCACGAAACACTACCATTGTTCCCCTCTCTATCCCCATTTTCTATTTACTGCTATACCGTGGTTGGTCAAATTATATAGAAATTAATGTTCAATAAGTAAATCAAAGGAGGGGTGGTAACCACCACCTACGCACGCTTTTCTATAGGGACTAAGTTTCAAAACATAGTTTTGCATCTTTGATTGTTTATCTAATCACCCTTTGAAACGTTCTCGTAGGCTTTTACAACCGACAAGGCAAACGGAAGAAAGTTCGTATCCTGCAAAAAATCTCCTCCTGTCCCAAGTTTAACAACTCCCAAATATATATATCAAATTTAAACTAGGTGTGGGACTAGTTTAAGAGTTTTAGTGTGTGTTTTCGTCCCGGGGGGTCCTCAAAATTGGTTTGGTTAGGGACGTGCTCCGATAGTCTGGGCAGTAGGGACCCCATACTATACAATTTTTTGCCCAAAAAGACCCTATACCTATATCAGAGATGCAAATTTTGTGGGCCAAATTTACCCAAATTTTCAATTTTTTCCTCAACATTTTACATTTTAAGCAAATTTTTTGCTTTTTTTAATTTTTGGAGAAAAATTTGACTAATTTCCAACGTAGGAGCAAATTTTTGTTTCTGATTGAGAAAAATGTGACTAATTTTTTCAAAAACTACTAAAGAAATACTATAAAGAAACATCGTTTAAAACTGTTGTAAGTGCCAGCTGCCAGTCAAAACGACGTTATTTAATGACATTTTACCAGTGCACCGCGGTGACGTTCATTACTGATGTAAAAGACTGTTTACGTTCCAAATGCTCGATCTTTTGCTTAGATTTAAAGGCATAAAATGGCGCTAATATTGCGATCTTTCACTTTTCTGACGAGTTACTCTATGAGTAGCTGAATCCCTTCTGCAAAAATCATCCTGAAGGTAGCATGTCAAGAATATCAAAAAAGGGCGAATTTAGGTCGTACCGCTGACATGTCAAAAACGTTTTTCCGTATTTTCTGATTCAAAGTAATCCGCACTCGCTAGATGG
>JAMKCH010015229.1:0-44076 GCA_023653785.1 Ophioderma brevispina | reverse complement strand
GCTCAGTTTTTGCCAGAAGATAGGAGATTGAATGTTTTCAAATCGGATGCGACATTTTTGATTTATTATAGTTTGAAACGTTTCTGCGGACTTCGATTTTGTAGCATACTTTTGAGTATTTACTTAAACTGACCTTATACTACCAGAAAATGCCAAGAAACCTGTTGCTTTTTTTGGGGGTTAGCAGGGGCGGATCCAGAGATTGAAAAACGTCCAAAATTACCGGGGGGCTGAAGGCTGAAACGTGTCCAAAATGGGCTATTTTGCAGATTTTGCAGAAATTACGGAGGGCGCGCGCCCCCTCCCTGGAATCCGCGCCCTGGTTAGTGTGGGTACATGTCATATTTTGATCATACTAGTCATGGAAGCCATTACCTATTCGATAAAAAAAATGTTCATGTAAAAATGGGTTAAAGCATGCATTTCTGTTGAACAAAGTTAAGAATTTCAGCTGTTACACTAAGTGACCAAGGGGAGGGGGGTTCATAGTACCCCAACATTTGAATTGGTTTTGCGATTCTCGCTTACGATAAAATTTTTCAAGGATGTTTTTTGCTAATTAGTCTGATTTATGAAGTATGATTCTCCTGATACTAAAAAAAATTCAATCCGCCCAAGTTTCATTAGAAAAGTTAGGTTGGGTCCCTATGAACACTAACGAGAAGTGCAAAAATCAAGATATTTACTAATTGTAAGAAAATTTAACGTAATTAAATCGTGGGATTTATTTGCTTAGATATATACCTTAGGAGGCCAATTAATTAATAATTATAATACGTAAATCAATAAACCTTTTATATGCTAATAGCATCAATTTTATTTGTCAAGACGTGCTCTTAACTTTGTAGTCTATGGGAAAAAATAATGGTGATTTTGACGTTTCTGAGAAAAATAAAGGATGTATAAATTGGCTATATTTTTTCAATGATTATTTTAAGTGGTTATTCTAAAGTAGATATAAGAATTATCTTGGTTCACAACCTATCTTGGATTTTGCCTGAGGATGGAATGTGCGAACCACTCTTTTTTCGGAGAGTACAATTTCAAATGGTCATAGGTCCTAGGCAAAGTTGGGATTTAAATTTTTATTGTGGGTATGTGGTTCGTACGTGACCCCCATTTACTTTTTTGTGGCATGATCAAACTCCCATGGGAAGGTGGTTATCTGGGTTTGGGTCCACTAGGAACCCCCCCCCCCGCCCCCCCCCTGGCACTAATGGAAGTTTTTTAGCTTGGGCACTTCAAGGGGCATTTCTGATCCCACATCCTCGTCCCCCCCCGACTTACCTGAAAGCTGTTGAATTTTATATCATCTGAACCGTTAGCCTAGTAATACATCGATGCCCAATCTTATGTGTGCAAATTCCGCTAGCATTTTGGTAAGAATTCGCAATTTTTGTATTTTCTGTCCGTACGGATAGAAATTACAGTCAACAGATAGCTATGGACCGGTGGGGAAATGATTAATTGCCCCTAACACAAAACCGCAAAATCGGGATCAGCTCAAACTTTTGGGAATAAGCTTTCTGAGATATCTAGTGTCAATGAATAAAACAAAAGGTGCTGAAATCACAAATGCACCTTTAAGTGTTAATACGACTTTTTAGTTTTAATATCTCACACAGCCCTCCGCCAATGAATTCTTACCTTCGACAATATGCGTTTACGGACAGGAATAAAAAAATCAACTTTAAAAAGTGTCTTAAACTTTCAAGTACCACTTTCATAAATTCCAGAACTGGCGCGGGCTTTTCAACAGTTCCAAGGTGCCTTAACACGGTCAACGTAGTGGAACATTGTTTAGAGGAACAGCCACGCTTGGCATTATATTGCATTGTTGCAGCAATGTCCTTCATGTCGAAAACAGCCAACAAGAACTTAATAATGACAACCAGATAAGGTTTCTCAGTGTACACCAAAATATTTTCTCAAACACCTCCAAAAATATAATCAATATACATAAACTAAAAATTCTACACTTTGCCGTCGAAACCAACAAACCCCAACTTTTCATCCATCCTATACCGTAAACACTATGCATAGTCAGTATAACTAAATGCCATAATGGAAAAAAAAAGCTTGCCTTCAACAAAGGACGATACCACGATACCAAATTTGCTAAGGTACGGACTTGATATTTTTGCAGTTTTGCTTCACTAAAGTAGGCAAATTTGGGTCTCCGTACTTTTGCTGAATATTCTTTGAGACTTGGTTGCAAAATACCCTGAGTTATTAACATTGCAATCGAACCAGGGTGACTTTTGAAATAAAATTGATGCCCTATTGACTATTTCCATAAATGTTGAAATGATATGTGTAGTGATTTCTTTTCAATGCTGCATGTGAATAAGTTTTCAAGATCTAAAACTTTCTATTTACTTCTTACAAAAAAAACCTGTTTTATCTTGTCTTGGTGTAGTGATTTCTATACACTATTAACTTTAAAGGACTTATCTATCGGCACATATATAATGAAATATCCCTAAATAAGACGTACCAGATGGTTTTCATGGTCATTGGAGTATTCCTTGCGAAAAAAATTCAGATTATTCCGACAAATGTCACGACTGTACAACAATCATGGAAGCTGCCATCTTTATTCCCTGTGATATATTTACAATGCCGCACGCAATACCGAAACAGAAGCCAGCGTGATATATTTAATAGGTATTAAATATCCTTAATATTTTTATAAGATAGTTCAGATCATGTCTGGAAGTTGAAAACAAATTAGGGGCATAGCAAATCTTTTAAAATATCTTGAACAAACCCCTTATGTAAAACTCTCACACACACACACATACACACACATGCATACATGTGCAGACACACACAGACATGAACACAGATAGACACACACAGAGACACACACTCACACACTCAATTGCCCATTACTGCATGAACATTTTGAAATGAACAGGCCTAACAATATTTATAGACTGCAAAAGTAGTAATATGAAGATTACTAACAAGGGGAAAGGTAACCAACCAGCACGAAAGTAAAGAAATGAAATCTCAAAAAAAAAATCCCACAGAGGATACCTTGTGGAAGAGAGGAAAACAAAAACCAGTTACTCTCTGCACTGACCCAACACAGCCCAGTGGTAGATGACCCTGATTGCCCAGCAAGCAAGCAAGGCCAAATTTCCCTGTTCATAACATATTACTAACTAGGTCCTAAAATTTCCAAGACTCTAACAGGTGGTGTAAACCTGTCATTTTCCTGAGTTGGTGCAGGCAACCAAGACAGCCCTTTAAGTTTGATCTCAAGTAAAACAACTTCTTTTGTGTCATCTCTATATAGCCGGGCGACCTTCATCCAGGGTTTATTTACACTAAATCTACTCAAGTCAAATGAACTGGCACTTGTGTTTGACCTCAGTCCCTGGTAAGCCCTTGCATGCTTGGTAGATATGGTAACAAGATCACCATTTCATTTTCGCCCGAAGAACCCCACTAGAACTGGTTAATAGGTGCACACATAAACCACTAACATCAGTAGGAAAAGACAAAAACCGCGGCATACAATGATGTCCAAAAAGACCCAAAAGATACAAAAGTTACCCAAAAATGACTCCCGGTCATGAAATTAAAAAATCAAGAAGCCCAAACAAGATCCCCATGTGTCTGACTCCCAATAGGCAGCTTTTTGTCAGAAATGCAAATAAAACGCCCGACTAGTAGAGAAAATAAGAACATGCCGCTCTCGATAGCAATAACCATCAATTCAATGAATTGATGGGTTAAAAATGTTTGTGTGCCCAGCACGACCTTTTCCTGTGCATAAATCCTCACCAAATTTTCAGCACACATAGAGGAAAATCTGGAAAATGTTCTCATTGCAAAATCATTTTGATCCGGTCATAAATAGCTATAAATGACTTCAAAAACCATTAAAAAAGGGGTAGTTGCCATGGCAAAATTAACCTTTGTAAAGACACTTTGTCCCTGTTCTTGACTATGCATACATGTGGATAGATGCGCAGGTCAGCAAAGCATTTGCGGAGGCCAACAAAGCGTACTTAACAACCAAAATTTTTACGAAGTGCCCGGACAACCTGCTTTGGTTCAAAATAAAGCTCTACTGCATATGCGTTTGCCTGTATATTTGAAGTTGGGTCACTCCGTGGCAAAATATATTATATTTCAGTTGGTTGTCCCTGTATGCGGGATGGTATGTTGCACGGTTCTGGTGGATAATGCATCATACCTATTGAAGGACTTAAAATGTTCGAGGTCAAAGAAAAATATTTTGGCTGCTATCTGAGACAGAAAATAACTCGCTTGATAACTACTACTCTACTTAGCCATACTCTAAATGGGACCAGATATAACTAGTCTGAACATCACGAAATAACTGTCTGGGAAAAAAATAACTACATGGGCGACCAGAACATAACTAGCCTGAGCGACAAGAAATAATAGCTTGAGCACCCAGAATAATAATAGCCTGAGGGGACCAAGGAGACAATAACATTTTAGCCTGAGGACCCAAACTAATAGCCTGAGCGACACAAAACAATAACGAGCCTGAGCGACAAAAAAATAACTAGCCTGAGCGACCAAAAAAAAATTAAACTAGCCTGATGCGACAAAAAAATAAAATAGCATGAGCTGAGCGACCAAAAAAAACATGCATTTGAGTGAATAAAACATCACAATAGCCCTGACGATGTTGCCGAGACGGACCAAATATTACTATATCCCAAGGGACAAAAAAATTTTCTCCCAAGGGACGAAAAAATTTCCAAGGGACGACAAAATATTTTCCCAAGGGACAAAGAAAGTAAAAAACTAGCCTGAGTGAACAGAAAATAAACGGCTGGGGGAGGGGGTCCAAAAAATAAATGCCTAGCAGCCAGAAAATACGGTTATGCAAGTTGTCCAACTCCCATTTGGTCTAAAGCCATTGGGTCTAACTCCAATTCATTCTAAACCATATTGTCTAATACCAATTTGCAAAGCCATTTAGTCTAAAATCAATTTATCTAAAACAGAATGTCTAATATCCATTTGGTCAATGTCCATCTGGTCTAATACATTTCGTCGATTACCTTTGGTCTAATACCATAAACCACCATTTGGTCTAATTCACATTTGGTCTAATATCATTAGTATAATATCCATTTGTCTAATATCCATAGGTTAATATCAATTGGCTATACCCATTGGTTCAATAGCCCTTATGGTCGTAATATCATCTGCGTTAATAACCGTTGGTCTATCCCATTTGTCTAATGTCCAACATGGTCTACTACCCATTTGTGAATACAACATTGGTTAATACACATTGCGTCTTCTAATACCCATTTGGTCTACTGGTCCACATGGTCTCATATCTACGTTTGGTCTAATCGATTTGGTTCATATCCATTTGAACGTACACCAAACTAATTGATCTTAAACATGGAGTATAATATTGGAAAAAAAAAAATATCTGCAATTGCATGTATCAGGATGCCATCCTCAACATAATAATTTTCGCTGCGCTAGAGCAGGCGACCACAAGTTACTCCAGCTACAGCGGCATAGCCATTTTTAGAGTGACTTTTCTTAGCAGGTTGTCCGTGTCCCCCAGTAAAACACTGAATGTATTAAAAACCAGTGTTCGTTGTGTCCAGGTTTTATCATGCCACGAGTCGGTACATACAGTGCATACTTATTTCGTTATGAGTCCTGGCTCTTTCCAGAGGGGATGCAGTGGCTGTCAGAGTTACGGATAGTGGCATTTGGTACTTTGTCTATCGTTTGATTGTTCAATAAATACTCGGTAACAGGATGTACCAAAGAGTTATTTTTTCCAGTCTTTGAGGAGATTTGCCGTGCGGGCGGGGTTTGAAGCATCCAGCCCGATGTATTCCCGCATGTAGAGGCGACTAAAAGGAGTCGTGGGTTCGGGGGTTTAGAATTGGTTCTCTGTTGTACTCCCCAGGGCATGTAATAAGACAACTAGTTAATGTTCCAACATGATCAGTATTTCTCATGGTAATATTTCCTTCGTATGAGAGTGGAGTTCTATGCTTGGACGATTCTTTTCTTATTTTTTGTCACTGATATTTTTTGATATGTCTTCTTTCCTTTTTCAATGTGAGATGACCATCATTGCTAAGATTGTATGGACTTGACCCATATTAAATCTGCACGTATGATTTAGAAAACTTTGCAGACCAACTTCCTAAAAATGCCTTGACGTGTGCAGTCATGCATTTTAGATCTAAAAACTTATGCTAGGACAAACTGATCACTGGTGACAAAACTCTCACAACTCTGCAAAACTCTTGGTATCATTGGTTTTCTTTACTCTTTCCTTTTCGTACCAATGATTCTACATGCAAACAAAATGTTCTCCACTATATAGTTGGTTTCCTCATCAGGGCATAGGAAATTGCACTTTATGCTCTTTTGAATTTGTTTACTAGTTCACCTGGTTTACTGTGTTGTTAGGGGCCTTACAATACCAGCTACCTAGACGAGAAGAAAATTCAAAGAAAAAGTAACTCGTGTTCTCTTTTACAGGAAAGAGCATCTTGGGAGCGTGTTGAATATCTGGATAGGTTGTGAGTTTGGATTGCTTGGAGTGGCTAATTGTTCAAATTGCAGCATTTACAATTTGTTTTACAAATTGTGGTTCTTCATTTTGGGAATATTATTTTCGCAAACGTCGCATCTCAAATGTCAGATTTATGAATTGTAGAGCAAGACTATTTTCTTAAATTCTGTGGTTGTTAGCTTTCCAGACGTAGGGATAGCGACACAGTTGATATCGTAACACTGACTGATTCTGTATCAACAATTTAATGATATTAGTTTGGTGCATTAACCATAGTCTTAATTACAACCATTTTTGTAACACGGTTTTACAAGAAGGGTGGTTATCATGCCCCTCAAGAATTCCTTGTAAAGATCCCCGATTGACTTATGATTTTTGATAACCAGTGTGTGTAACTATGTCATCACTTTCATTGATACAAAAAGGTACCAACATAACTAGTATGCCGGCACATTGACGCCATATAAGTCGCGGAGCCGCAAAATGACATTTTCACAGAAAATAATGTAGGAATATCGGATTTTCATGTGGTTTTAATTGATGGCATGCAATGACTATAGTTTAACATAAACAAGATTTGTAGAGGCACACTGTGCATAACGTGGCAACGCCCACCACCCCCAACCTCTAGGACTTGACGGCAATGCCCCCACCCCCCCCCCCCCCAACCTAGGACTTTGACGGCATACCACCCCGGTGACACACTAAGGCAGTACGATGCCAAGACGCAGCTCTCGTTGCAACCCTCCTCAGAAGCTCGCAGGAATGGGATGGGTGGGGTGCATCCTTTGACACCTTAATACCTCAACGTTGACTTGGCCATACTCCACAATGAATACGCGCACCAGTATGGAGTCACCATGGTTACATAACACAGATGCTGTCGTTGATGAATGCAATGAGACTTGTTAGTGGTTGCCTTTTGGCGACGCCTGTAGAATACTTCCAATTCTGTCTGGATAGCTCCTGCAAACTTAGAGGAACCTTCAGACGATCAAGCCCGCCAAGAAATGTGATGAACTTGGAGCTAATCCCAACAACACCCTTTGAGGATCAGAGGGTTCCGCGGGGTCGCTTTGCTACCCAGTCCATGACACTGCAGTAGTCCGTCCTATCGATCATACTGGATCAATGACAGATGGTATGCAGCAATGGTCATCCTCTACTTGAACCTAAAGCAGTTTTTTGGACAGCCCATCTAGCAAGCCCAGAGACTGTGACCGTGATTGGAAAACATGGGTCAACCAAAGACTTAGACCTGGCGTTGGTCGTACAAAGAACACTTCCTTCACAAGATCGGAGTTGAACTTCCACCAAACTGCCTGATTGTGGAGAGCCACAAACCATAGCCACATCATAGATGAATGTGGTGTCTAAAGTCAATCCCCCAAGCGGAGGAATTCAGGCGATCAACCTGGATGATGAATTTATCAGCTGGTTAAAGACGGATTCTTCACTGTGGTTTTGGTTTGCCACGACACGAACGAACCCCGGGAATGTGTGCTACCTTCACATTGTTTTCAAACGACCGGGGGCAGGAGGCTTTTACCGAAAGTTTGCATTAATTTGTAGCCGCACTCGAGGAGGGGAAAGTCACTAGGTAGGGTGGCAACTCGCAAGAGATGAGGGATGAAGAAACATTATTGGTGAGAGTCTATCAATAATGGCAACGTAGGTTTTCAATGGACTGTTGTGAAAAAGGATACCATAAGACAGCTTACATCTGTTGTTTTTCCTAATGGTGTAATAATTTTTGCTTATGTGCAAAAGAAAAATGATTGCAATCAGCTGCCATAATTTTATTATTGTGGACGAGTTTCACCTCAAAAGGCAGGCGTTTCACACCTAAAGTGGACACCCGGAATTAGTACTTGTTTTGTCAGCAGGCCCCATAAAAATACATATGGTACAGAAACCCATTGTGTTGTGATTTTATGGCATTAGTGGAGTATTTGCTGACATATAGTGATTAGTGATAAAAAAACACCAGTGTGGAAATTACGACCCCGCGAAGAAACAGGGTAGTGAATGTTGAAACCTGAAAAAGGTAAGCAAATGTGTGTATCTTCTATTATCGTAAGCCTTAGTAATTAAAGGGGAACAGCTTTGACTTGTTCTGTTTCTTCCTAGTAAATCATAAATTGATTGGCAAACTAAAACAACAATGAACAATTGTCTGTTATCCCAACTTCTATGTAGGGTGGGTCAAAGTCAGCAAACCTTGGATATCCGGGTGCTCACATGAAGTGTCAATAGGTTGATGTTCCATAAAGAGAAATATATTTTTATATTTTATGCCTTATAAGAGCTTTATGCAAGGTATCATTAAACGAACAAGTAACTGCATAGTTCCACCCAGGTGAGCAAAGATTAACTAAAAAAAAACCTAATGCAGGAGTGCACCAAAAATGAAATACCCACGAACTAATTGAAATTACAAACGAAAATTACTTAATTTGTTCAAACGAGTACTAAATCGTTCAAAGATTAGGAATCCGTTCAAACGAAGTACTAAATTGTTCAAACGACATTGCTAATCGTTTTCAAAAGCGATAGGTAATCCGTTGTTCAAAAGAATTAGTAATCGGTTAAAACGAATTACTAACCGTTAAACGATATTAGTAATCGTTTAAACGAATTAGTAATCCGTTCAAACGGATTAGTAATCGTTCAAACGGATAGAATCAGTTTTTTAAACGAAATTACGAAACGGTTCAAAAGGATAAGAACTCTTCAAACGAATTACTAATCCCTTTATTAACGAAATAGTAATCCGTTTAAACGACTTGGTAATCCGTTAAACGAATATTGTTAATCCCGCTCAAACAAGGATAAGAATCCGTTAAAACGAATTACTAAAATTGTTCAACGGAATTACTAAAAATCGTTCAAACGGATTAGCCCCTACATCCTTCAACACGAATTAATAAATGGTTTTCAAACAGAATGACTAAATCGTTTGCTCAACACGGATTAGCAATCCGTCCAAACAAATTACTACAGGTTTTCAAACGGATTCGTATACGTTCAAACGATTTACTCAATCGTTCAAACGGATTATTAGTAATCCGTTCAATTACGAATTACTAAAGACGTGAAAGGGTCTTAGTTTAGTAAGGACGAAGTCCTGTCGAGTAGAAATTGACGACTTAATGACGGCAGGATAATGATATGACTTACCTGAGTGTTCCAGGTGGGGGGGAACAGGACAATGGGTCAAGCTCAATGGGACAGGGGCATTGCGGTCAAGAACCCGCGGGAGGACAGGGACAATGGGGAAATGGACAAAGGGTCATGAACAACAGGGGACAGAGATAATATGGGGTCATGAACGGGGGACAATGGAAAGGGCTACAAGAAGAAAGGGACAGGGGCAATGGGGGTCAACGAACAGGGACAGAGATATTGGGGTCAAGAAAGATGGACCAGAGAAATAGGGTCACGACGAACTGGGGAACAGGGACCAATGGGGACAGGGACATTGTGGTAGAACGGGGGAGCAAGGAAAGGGACAATGGGGTTGGTCACTCGGGGGTCAAGAACTGGGGCAGAGAGACAGAAGGGGTCAAGAACTGGGAATAAAACAATGGGATCAAGACCGAACATGGGGGAAAGGGACAATGGGGCGATTATGACAATGGGACAGGGACACGGGTCAGAACAATGGGAGACAGTGGCTATTGAGGGTTAAGGGTTAAGACACAATCGACGGGACAGGGACAATGGGATCAAAAACACTAAATACATAGGGATAACGAGGGTCAAGAATAAGGAGGGTCAGAATTAATGAGGGAACTGCGACATGGTGTCAGAACAGGTGGACAGGGACATGGGCTCATGAACAAGGAGAAAGGGAGAAAAAAGGGTCATGGAAATATGGGGACAGGGATAAGGGTTCATGTACGTGGAAGGGACAAAAGAGCAAGTAACGGGGGGGACATTGCAATGGTGTGATGAACAATGAGAGGACAAGGACAATGGGCGTAGTGAACAGGAGGACAGGATAATGGTCATGAAACAGGGGGCAGGGACAATGGGGAAAGGGATAATAAGGTCAAGAACATGGACATGGGGTCATGAACAAGAAGTGGTCACGGACAATGGTGTTAAGAACATGGAGGACAGGTATAATGGAGTCAAGGAACGGGGGACAGGGACAATGGGGTCAAGAACAGGGAGACAGGAACAGGGGAACAGGGACAATGGTGTCAGCACAAGGGGGGGTGGGACAAGGGGCGTCAATAGGTTAAGAACTGGGGGACAGGGAAAGGGCGTCATGAACGGGAGACAGGGACAATAGCATCAAGACGAAGGGGAAGGGACAATGGGATAAAGAAACAGAGGCAGAGACAATGGGGGTGGATCAAGAAGGGGACCGGGACAATGCGGTCAACAACCACGCGGGGACATGGATGACTTACCTGATGACTTACCGACGTGTTCAATGTGGGGGGGGGAATGACAATGGGATCAAGCGCAATGGGACAGGGACAATTAGGTCATGAACAACGGCCAGGAGTCCAGGGACAATGGATCATAAAAAACAAGGGCAGGAATAAGCGGGTGGTCATGAATGGGGGACATGGACAATGGTTCCAAGAAGAAAGGGACATGGGCAATGGGCGTCAAGAACAGGGGAAAAGAGATATTGGGCGTCAAGAAACAGCTGGACAGAGAAATAGGGCAAGAACTGGGAACAGGGATAATGAGGAGGACAGGGCCCAATGAGTCAAGAACAGGGGGACGGGGACATCATGTGCTTAAGAAAAGGGGGAGAATAGGGACAATGGGGCTCATCGAGGTCAAGAACCGGGGGACAGAGAGCCATTGGGGTCACAAGAATGGGAACAAGACAATGGGATTTTAGAACGAGGGAGGACAATGGAGTCATGAACATTGGGAAAGGGAAAGGGAAGATGAACATTTGGGACAGGGACAATGGGTCATGAACATGGGAGACTGGGACAAGGGGTCATGAACAATGGGAGACTGGGACAATGGGGTCATGGAAACAATGGGAGACGGACAATTGGTAAGGAGGTCAAGAACACTGCATGGATATTAGACCAAATGCCATTAGACCATATGGGTATTAGACCAAAATGACTTATTAGACTAGATGAATATTAGACCAAATGGATATTAGACACATGGATATTGGAACCAATATGGTATTAGACCATAATGGATTTATCAATATTAGACCCCAGATGGGATACTAGACCAGATGGTATTAGGAACCAAATGGCATTAGACACAGCATGGGGATTAGACCAATGTGGCTTAACCATTAGACAATATTCGGTATAGACGAGATGGATATTACTAGACGATATGAGTTTTAGACAAGATAAATATTAGACTACCTTGGCCCTATTAGACTAATGGTTTTTAGCCTAAATGGTTTAGACTATCATGGTATTAGCAGTTTGAGTTAGACAAAATGGCCATTAGACATTGGGATTAACGCAAATGGCAAGCCCAAAAACTAGCCTACATGGGGCTCCCTCTGGAGTTTCTGAATTTAACTAGCCGTTAGCGAACTAGCCAAATATCCATCCCCTCGGGGGAGCCCAAAGACAATCGGGGAAAAAGCACTTTAATATTCTCATCCATTTGAATAAACCCCTAGAATTTCATGAAGTCATAGTTCACAGACAATATAAAAACATGATTGGCCTGGACTCATAAATATTTGTTCTTATTGTTTGAAGCTATCTTATTAGTGTTCTCTACGCAGCTGCAACTGATGATAATTCTGAAGATGTCAAACACGATGCTAACGCCCAAGGATCAGTAAAGATAATATAACCATTAATCATTCAAGGTGAGTTGGAAACTTAAAAAAAACAGTGAACATGGTATTTGAATAACACCCTTTCATGCAGCCCTTTTTAGCAACTAATGCAATTACAACAACTCTGAAAGTATTTTTTTGTGTTTAAATTTTCCATTGTGTACACTGTGGCATTCACCTAAATGCCTAGACTGGGTCTTGGTTTAAAAATGAACATACTGTTGCAAATAGTATGGAAAAACCTTGACCTAATTATCAATGTCCCTACGTACAGTGTAATTTCCTATTCCTTTATTCCTTAAACCGACTATGTTATAATTTACACTGAAAAAGTGTGTTATTGTATCTTATCATAAATTTTCTACATTTTACACATTCTTTATCATGTGACTGAACTAAAAACAAAGAATAATTAATATCTTAAACCTTCTTACCATACTTTACTGCTTGCGAAGGAACGCGTTTGCATATTAATCTGAACTTGATACAACGCTGATCGATGAAGTGATAATCCCTCACGACTTGGAAAGCTGAAGTCTCGCTCACAGCTGTTGGTCATTTTTAATGGGCCCAGTCTCGTGTCGGAGGAGGAGAGGTGGTGGTCGTATGTCTAGCTTAAGAGGAGGAACAGGAGGACGGTGGTCGCATGTCTAGTCTGAGAGGAGGAGGAGGAGGGGGAGGGGGAAGGGGGTAGTTATGTTAGTCTCAGAGGAGGGAGGAGGAAGGGGGGAAGTGGTCGTATGTCTAGCCTCAGGGGACGGTGGAGAGGACGGAGGAAGGGAAGGCGGGAGGAGGGGGGAGTGGTATATGTCTCTCGCCTCAGGGAGGAGGTGGAGGAGGAGGGTCGTATGTCTAGCTTACGAGGAGGAGGGGGTGGGTCGTATGTCTAGTCTAAGGGGAGGAGGAGGTGGGGGTGGTGGGGGTCGAATGTCCAGCTTAAAGGGAAAAAAAAGTAGCAGGAGGAGGGGAGGAGGAGAGCGAATGGTCTAGCCTTAGAGGAGGGCGCATGTCCAGCTTACCGAGGCGGAGGAGGACGGTGGTCTCATGAGGAGGAGGTCTAGGAGGGAGAGCAAGAAGGTCGGATGTCAAGCTTAAGAGCAGGTTCTCGAATGAGATCCCAATCCAAAATGTCATCACGGATGGGGGAATTACCTACATGGGTATTTGTGAAATATGGCATGGGTAACATTTTCATCTAAACTCACACTTTCTGTGAGTGGCATTAAGTGGTCTGTGGCATTCAGTGGTCTGTGTTCAGTGGTCTTTGTGGCATTCATATAGTGATGGGCCTCTATCCATAGAAAATATTTTATATAAATCTCACCAAAAGAACTCTCAATGTGGGCTCTGGCTACAACCATAAACCCTGCAATTTAGCGGGGGGGACATTTGTTTTTACTTCAGAACGATCAGCTAGTGATTTCAATGAAAATTGGCTGACAATTTCAAAAGTGTGACATCATACATTAACCATTAAAAACAATGTATGTCTACCACACCATCATAAATTATTTTACAACCTATCTTCAAATTTACTTGATAATCACCTGGGCCCCCCTCTTTTCCCTTCTTTGTTGAACATCAATGGACACATGTTATGTCAAAGTTCGAGAATGTTTCTTAATGAAAATGTACCATCAAATATAACTGACCCTAGAATATCTAATCTTTAAAACCTTATTACCTATACGTTGTTATATCCTAATTATCTTTGACTCGGAGCTGTTGTAGGTGTTTGCTTTAAAAGCAAGTGATATTCATGTAAACTGCATATAAAAGAAGTCTTAACTCTGCAAATGTCACAGCTTCTCAACAGTGAAAGAAAATTTTTTGTGTTGTTTTAAGGGGGGTGTGTGAAATGTGAAGTTCATACATTTGATCTGGTTTTCTATCAAGAGTAATTCAGACCAGATGATTTCGGAAAATGTGCTTGACTCTAAATAATTACCTGTAGGGTACTAGAAGCATAGTTGTTACTGTCAGCTGAGTGATTGTATAGTCCGTGTTTGTTAGTCATTTGCTACTGAGAAAATGCCAGTGTAGTTGAATATTTTGACAAAAAAAGACTCGGACAAGAATATAAAGTGATGACTTCTTTTTATTGCATATTTTATTTTTAATCAATTAACCAAAAGAAGACGTATGAATGTACATATTGGAGTTTTCGTCAACGGCTGTGCTCTTGGAGGCAGCATATATTCTAGTACAATAAGTTATGGATTCGGTTTGATAAAATAGCTTAATTGTTTAGGTAAGTGGGACAAGACTATGGATTACAAAAATGCCGCTTTAGAGACTTGCTTGTAATAAACGTGGTCTGTAGTTGAATCCCACTCAACCACTTATTTACAAAAATGGATTTCATTTTTGGGTGTGTGGGTGTAAGTGAAAAAAAATCTGAGTTAGCTCTGTTCATTGTAGTTTTTCAAGAGCAATGGATATTGGCAAGAACTCAAGGCACTTGAATGTTGCCATGTGTCTTTCACAGTGTATGTAGTGTGGGTTTTGTACTGTGTGTGTTCCATTGATTCAGAGACTTTTTCTTTATTTAGGGGTGAAGGGCGTACAAATAGAAACCATTGTTGTGGTGTTTACGTGCTCTTTACAGCTTTGGCTTTTATGTTGCAGCGTCAATTAAACATATTGAGTGGACAGCTCTTGTAAAATGAGATAAAAGATAATAAAAGGGACAAAATTGGAGACTGGTTATTTTCTAGATTCTCGTAAAACCTGTGGTATTTTTATTACACCATGTTGGACTTAACTAAGAAATGGGGTGGGGTACTCGAAGATTAGTCAAAAAGACCACCCAGGGTAGGCCTTTTCACTGTGATGACCACATAATAGTATGCATAAAATAGACCATGTGTTATTATTGTCAATGTAAAGGTGGGTGCCCTGATCGTGTCATGTTTCTGATTTTTTTTCATATATGGTTGTTATCCCTAACATCAAAGGCATAATTCACAAAAAATCTGATATATGTACTATGTTGGACAATGGTAATTGATTTTACATTATTTTCCTGTCCGTTTTTCTAACCAGTTTGAATATTTTTTGCATTGCAAAATTGTATAATTTAATTTTTGTTTTTTTTCCATTTTTATATAAAAAGTGAGCTTTTCAGATAAGAACATTGATATGTTATATTATATATAATTTAACATTTCTTTACATAATTTGTCAATTTCTTTTATCCAGTTCTTTGTTCCGTGTGTGATTATTCTAATCATGTCTGTCTTGCAGCAGTTTGCTTTTTTTATTAATTGTGCAATATATTCTTGTATGAAAATGTGCCATATTTTAAACACTTTTTATTAAAATATGGTTATACCGTTATTGTCCTAATAAACGCCCGGGTGCGGTGCAGTTTTCAAAGGGAGGGTTTAGTACAGTCAAAATGGGAGTCAAAAAATCCCACAAAAATCACATACACACGCTTATTTTTTGCTGATTACCAATAATACAAACGAATGAGCAGGCGGATGATGTTTTCGCACTTACCTATGGTTAAAGTCCATACTAATTAAACTATTACGAAATGTGTACTAAAAAAAGAGATTATGGATACGGATAATTGACGTCCCGGCCATTACATCTTGTGAATTTAGGTAAGCTGTAACTCATTTTCTGAATGTTTTATCCAAAATCTAGAGGGGTGTTTATTAGAGGCAGGGGCATTTATTAGGAACAACACTGGGATCTTATATAGTAGGTCCATCAACTTCATGAAACAAGAGGAAGACACATAATCTTTATATGGAAATTGATGGCGGACGTACCTACATTACATATGAAGCACCTTGTGTGGACTGTATTCTTGTGGTCAAGCAATTGTTACACATCACAATTGGATAGTCAAAAATTTGTTCAGAATTAATGAGGGTCGCATGTATAATAGTTTAAAAAATAACAGCACCATTTTTTAAAAGAGTCCCCCCAATTTTACACAAAAAAATGAATTTTTGCACAGTTCATTGGTAATGGGCTAGTAAACGATATAACTGTGAATGGTAGAGCTCAACACTTTCTATGGGACGGCATAGAAGGAATGTTGTAATTGAATAATTATTGACCCGATCATATCAACGGCCGCTGAAAATGTCATATTCCATTATGAAATAGCTGGAAAATGCTATGTACGGTGTCACGCTCACCATTAGCGTTCTATTTTGGTTCACGTGAGACATTGAGGACCATTGGTGAGTCTGTGCTAATTTCATATAGGGACAGACATAATTATTGTTTCCAGTGCTGGCATGCATTAGGATTGGGATTCCCCGAATCAAAAATTATAAAATCCCTTCTATTTGGTGCCATGAAACACTTTTGAGCATACTATTCACAAGTATGTTCACTAGACCACTTACCAAAACACAAATGGTACAATCTCACAATTTCAACATTGGGGTGTCTTAAAAAAAATTTTGATCTATTATTGCTTTAAGTGATGATATAGACATTTTTATGTTCAATTATGTATCTGAAAAATGCTAAAGCTTGTTTTGATCATGATCAACTTATCACAACACAAGATTTAGAATTATATTTACAAATCTTTATGGTGGTTATCCTTGGTTGGGAATGTATATGAGTAAACAACATGATCTACAAAACCATTTTTGGGATTGGAAACATTTTTAAAGCGTGACGTACGTGTTTGAAACGTGTTTCATAATCACAATTTCTATATATATCTCATGGTGCTGTTTGTACTGCAACATCTACAGGTGCTTGTGATCTAGCATGATTGTAACAGACTTTGAGGTCATTTTAAATCCTAGAATTTTCCTCTTTTCAATACTGTGTTGTCCTAGTCAACGCACTGCTCTTAATAAATGCCCCCCCCCCCCACGATTTCGGATTAAACATTCAAGAAAATGGGTTAAGCTTACCAAATCACATTGATTTAATGGTCGGGACTGTCCGTAATACAGCCTGTCTCGAAACATGGTACAATCAGAAAAAAAATTGGTAATAAAATGAAATTCCAAATAAGTCTCTTCCTTGGCATTAATATTAAAGAAAAAGACCAGGCGTTCCAATGGTGTTTGTTCCATCTTGATTTACTTTTGTCAATCCAGAGATATAATCAAATTAATTGTGATAAACCAAAATAGATTTTGTGCACTTCTGATGCATGGGAGAGTTGCAAGCCCCAGTTATGCCATGCTGTCTTTAAACTCACACCAAAACAAAAGGATTGCCAACTGACAAGAGGAAACAAAACACAGATTAAAGTAAACAAAAGAAGTCTAGTTTTTATCGACACAAGTTTAATCGGCAAAACATTAATCAGTTCATGATAAATATTTCTTTTTTCATAAATAATAAACAATACAAATATTTATTGCACGTCAAATGAATGGAACTTGAATTTATTTCAAAATTGGATCTCTTAAAATCATGCCAGACGGAATGAATTGCAACCAAAATAAACACTCCAAATCCAAAAGAAATGGTTTTTTTAAGAAAATATTGCAGATCTTTGTGCATTTACTATTGTTTTTGAAGTCACTAAAAATTGAATTAGGAAATCAAGTATCAAAGGTGTTGGTAGGAATGTGGTGCATGTACTTCAAGACATAAAAAAACTCTCTCATCCAGGTTGCTGTACGCTGGCTGTACGGTCAATTGTTATCTTCTACCAGAGAACAAGTATGTCAAATGGTATTATTAACTATCTTAAAGCCAGAAATTACTGATCATAACTTCCACCAATTAAGTAACTTTATAGAGTTTCTTTATGAATGTTAATCCTTTTTAAGATTTTCATATCTGCTCACGTGTGAATACTTATGTTTAAACAATTCTTCACCGTTTTTCACTCAACAAAAGTGCACAAACTTGATTTTGTGTTCCGCATTAAATGGAGTTATCTCTCCGATTGAAAATAAGCAACTGAGATGAAACAAAAAAGCTGAAAGCCTGGATTTGCTCTTTAAGGTGATGTACAATACGACTTATTAATGTTGAGATTATAAATATTGAAAAAAAAATCAGTTTTTGTTGTACCCTTTTTTTTTAGACAGGCTGTAAAGATCATATCGCTGTTGTGCACAGTTGTAATAGTTTAATTAGTATGGGAACTTTAACATCGGGAGAGGTGCAAAAACAGCGTTCCCCCTGCTCGGTCGTTTGTATTTTGAGTAATCAGCGAAATAAGCGGGTTAAGGGGATTTTTGCAGGATTTTTGACTTTCCATTTGGACTGTAGGTAAACCGCCCTCCCTTGGGAAATTGCACCGCCCCGGGAGTTTTTAGGACAATACGGATTTTAACATGCGTATGTATACTAATGATGGCAACATTCTCTTTCCTTCCTTTATTACTTGTGCAATAAAACATGGATAAAACATCCTACTTGCATGTAAGAATTATTGAACATTCAAGGATAAATTTTATGCCCCCACAAAGTTAGTAGTATAAATGGAGAACGATATCTTAAAATCTGAAAACAACCAAGGTGGGACATTGTTTCATATTTTTTTTAAAAATCATGTTGAGAAAAAGGACAAAGAAGTGGTTGAGGCCGGGGCTCTTAACTCTGCTTTGGTTATTTGGTTAAGTGTCCTTGAGGACTGGTATTGGCTAAAATAGAGGGAAATTTAAGCTAGGGCTAAAAGGTGTGGGAGGTGTTGGCAAAATTGGGGGTTTAAGAAACTGAAAGGGGGGGGGGGGGAGCCATGTTTGAAACAGTAGTCTAAAGACTGAAGAAGAAGCACCAAAATGGGGGTTTTGATGGCTGCACATACCATAGTTAAAATTTAGGGTTGTCCCCCTCCCTGCTATGTGAACACTAACCATTGTTAGTATAATATACTATACAACAGTTATTAATCTTTCCTTCATTTATTTGAGGAAGTTCAGATTGTCCTGTGAAATAAGGATCTAACCAATTCACATACTTAATTTGGGTTCCACAGGTCTAATATAAAAACAATTTCAGAAGATGTAGGATACCAAGTTTGTTATATCCTATGAGCTTTTAAATCTTCTACTGTAGCAGCCCGCTCTGGAAAAAAAGAAAAAAAGAAGAAAGGAACTGACATTGAGTTAAATCCACTCGCACCAGAGGTTGACTGGATTAGGGGACACTACAACTGGGAAATGGCCCCGAGAATTGAAGGGGGAGTATGGGAATAGAAAGAACATGCACATGCAAGGAGAGGGCGCTTCAGCTGAAGAGGCAGAAGCTGAGAAGAGGAGAGGAGGAGTACTGGAAGGTCAAGAAGGTATACTAGCTAGGACAACGATGGCTCTTCACCACAGAAAAGGGGAATGAGGTCAAATTTGAATTGATGGATTACAGTTTATAATTATGTTGCCTGGCACGGTCTTCAGGAGACAAATACTAAATAGTATGTTCTGTCATGATGCCTGTTTGGATGTAAGTGATATGTTTGTGCCAGTCAAAAAATTCAGTCAATTTTAACAATATCGGATTACAGGTGAAGTATGAACACATCTTCATCAGTGACGAGGTCAAGGGTAACATTGGCAATGTCAAAGGTTCATCTCAGGGACAAAGTTGTGTAAGGAAAGCTAATGGTAGTAATCGCAAAAGTAGGCCACACTTGTGGTTCGAGAACCACCTGTTAATATTTGAGTCTCATGCAGATTCAATGCAGTTGTCAATTTCATTTTATGGCTTATTAGCGGAAATTCCCCCCCCCCCCCCCAAAAGATTATTTATATGCCTGCTCTAAGTATTGAGGGCAACTTAGCGATGAGGTGACATCAATGTTACAAACCACAAGTTACGCACATGCGTCTATGACATGTAAGATGTGCGAAGAATATGCCCATACTGTTACAAGCCTTCAATAGCATTATCACGCCTGATTGAGCGCGAATTTTAAAAGCAACAAGTCCTGCAGATGCTCACGCATACGCCCGGGCATGTGCTTTATTTCGTTGCCCGGAGTGACGTCACACGCAATCAATTACCTGTAACAACAACGGCATGCGTCCCAAGGGAAAACCTTGTAAAAACAAAATAGGAAACATGGTGAACCATCAATGAAAGCCATTTCACTTAAAGAAGTGTAACCATTCATCTTTAATAAAAAGTCAGTAATAACCCTGTGTGTAAATACCCAAAAAATAGAAATTTGCCCAAAAAGTACAGTGGGTTGTCAAATTGATGTTGTCTGTACGTAACATTAGTAAGTTACATTGTACAGGTCAAAGGAAATTATATTCAGCTTAGCTGTGCAAAGCTATAATATGAACTACTCACTATTTGAGACGTTTGGGATAGTAGGGTTTGGGTCGCCCAAATAATTTTCCTTTGGAACATTATGTCAAAAAGAATTTGAAACACAATGAACACAATATTCCAAACAGGAAACAGTCTTGAAAAATTGAGTAACAAACCTACCAACGGTACCCATGTCTAAGGATTTTCTGCGATAGTCCCTGAAAACTACCCCCAAGTCTAAGGAATCATCTCAAACTTTCGGAAATTATCATTTTAGGTGACTATCTTTAGTTCTAGTTGATATTTTTATCAGAGACACAGAAAAAAAAAATATAAATCTTGATCTACAAAAAGTTCAGAAAATTAGTGAAAATAAAAGTTATATATTTTATCATGGAATTTTATTTGAAAAATAACAATTCATGCCTGCTGAACAGCCATTAGGAATTTAAAAAAAGTAAAGCAGATGTAATAAGACATTGGCATTATATAGAAGATTTGACTGTAGTAACTCTTGACTGTTCCGTGATTTTTTGTTCACCATCATTTATGTGGTGTTGCAGAAGTCTAAAAATCATGATGTTATGTAGATCTAATTGCAATGTTTTAATGGATTATTTTTAGGATAAGAAGAAAAAGAAGACCAAGGAGAATCAGCAAAAGGCAAGAAAGGCAACAAAAGGAGATGGAAAGGATAGTAAAAGAAGCAAAGAACAAGGCACAAAGACAAAGGTTTTTGTTCTTCAGTACAAAAAATGTATAACACCTGAAATGTTCATATCCATTTTTTGGCTCAAAATCTTCCAGATTTCATCGGATATAAAGCCTTCTGGCAGCATGAATCGTTTGTGTGTGTGTCAGTCAGTCTGTGTATATGTGTGTCAAAATTTTGGTTACATTTTGGTTTAAAAGGTGTCTAGCTTTTAGTGCAATGATGGATCAAGTACATACTTGGTATATGCTTATACATTCCGACAAGGGGTCTTATGTGGGGTAAACAGATGAGGAGGTTAAAAGTCATTCAGGGATCACTTCTTGTGCCTGTGGTATACACTTTTGGTTAAATGTCTAGCTTTTTAGTGCGGAATTTAATGGTTGATTTCATACTTGATATGCTTATACATAGAGACAAGGGTCTTATGTGGGGTCGTAAACAGTAGGTCAAAGGTTAATTAAGGGGTCATGTGGTCAATTTTTTTGCCTGTGAATTGTGTGGTAAACACAGTTTTGAGTGCAGTGATGGAGAAATTCATACTTGGTATGCTTATACATTTAGTCAAGAGCTTATACGGGGTGGGGTAAACTAATGATGGAGGTTATTAAAGGTACATCAGGGGGTCAATTAGTGGTCATTGTATTGCTCTTCACTTATTTTAGCACATGATCGGACGACCTATTTGGAACCAGAGAGGGGGGAAGGAGGAAGGAGGAAGGGAGAAATCCACTGAAACCAGCACTCAAAGAACAGGAAATCCTATGCGACAGCCCATAGATCTCACCTCCCGAAAGACACACAACATATCAATGATGAACATTCAATTTTGGCATATTGTGACACTGAGTTTGATGATAACCCTAATCCATGAAACAGTTGTGAATCAAAAACAAAGGATCAAGTGCCTGTCTTCCCATATTTTCTACCTTTCGTTAAAATTTTGTTTGCACCATAAAAGAGGATACCACATTGGGTTTGGGAATTGGGAGATCTGATTTTGGAAACATGGAGATTTGGATTGGAATCAGGGAGATTTATTATTTCGTTTAAGTATTCTCTCTAAAGTTTGTGCAAGCTATGAGCAAAGTTAGCATATTTTTTGCCTATATCGTATTGGATGCTCTCTGGTGGCATTTCTAGGCTATTTGAGAAAAAAATATTTCACAATGCTGTTATACAGAGTACCGTGTTGACTATAATAAACGCCCCCCCCCTACGATTTTGGATAAAAACAATTTCAAGAAAATGAGTTAACCTTACCTAAATCACATGATTTAATAGTGGATTTAATCGCAGGACTGTCGTTAGTACGTATTCATTAATCGCTTTGTTGTCATCAAGCTTTCTATTTAGGATCCATCACTAATGGTAACTGGCACATAGATCTCTGGACAACCTCCTAATCCATGGCAATTTCATCGGAGTCAAACCAAAAATCGCGACTAGTTTCTTTCCTCGTCCGTGAGGTGGCCACGAAAATGTCCCACACAAGTAAATGTTATCTGGTTATTTTTCCAAATATTTGGTAACCCCAGAATTCGGGCTTTCCTCATCGCCCAACTTTTCTGACACCCTCTACACATGATCTGTACACATTAAACCGAAGGTATTTTGTTTTGTTCTGTTTGCATAACAGTATCAGGATAATCACAAAGTTTCCTCATTTTCAAAAACATGCGTAAAATTTTATACTCGATCGTCTTTATTTCACGCGCATGTTGTGGGATTGTGTAGATCGTCTCTACGAATTTTATTGCGTTTAACAAAAGATCTGTACCATCCTTGGGATGCTTTGCAAATTTTGATGTCCTTTCAATTGTTGATGAAGTCTTAAAGTTCGGCTTTTAGACTTTGCCTGTTACATAAACACCAGCGTCACGTCGGTCCTCAAACCAAACGAGAAGTTCTTCTTCAATGTCTTTGTAACAGACCTGTCTCCCCACCAGACAATCTGGTTTGTTTTTTTGAGAGATGATGATGCTAAAAAGTGTCTCCAGTTTCTCTTTGTTCTGGCACCACCAACACGCACCCCACCACCTCAGTTTCGCGATCAACACTAAATTTAATTTGCAGCATGAGCTCTTCCGATCTTCCTAAAGCTGATTTCACAACCACTCGTTCATTTTAAACCAATAGTGCTCGGATTGATGAAGTTTGTTTCCGTCCTGTTCTTCATCAGCCATTTTATCACTGTATTGTTCAGACTGCCAGTGTAGATCACAGGCCATCATAACTTGCGACCCAGTGTGTCAACCCATGTGTGTTTTAATAGCTCATGGAGTGGAAATTCCCAGGCAGAGTGTGAACTGAACGCTCAGGGCATTGGGGGATTTCCAATGGTAATGTGGGAAACTGTATGTGCATTTAGGGCAGTTTCTCCTACCAGGGGTCTTTTTCCTGCTACAGGAGTCCTTGCAAATGGGGCATGAACATAAAATTTGTCGTCAATTTCTATGTTAGCTCTATCGATTTTTTCATCATTTTAATTTGGGTTTTTTTTAACTTCAACCGTCTCTATGTGTCGGCCGACAGCTCAGAAGATGTTCAGGAGAAAAATATGAATGTGACGTACAAAGTGTTGTTCGTGGGATTTATGTGTTATAACAAACATTGGACCCTAGTAATTGGGATGTAGAAACACTCAACAAGCCCCACGAGCGACAATGTGCATGAGAGGTATGCGGTTTCTGTTAGGAGACCCCACTTTGTTGGACCACTGCCATGAAAGTCCAAGGGTTTTTTTTTTCACTACTTCATTAAACATAGGGGAGGCCATTTTAGTTGACTGCAAGAAGCCAGAGGTCAATGCGAGATCCGTGCATGCTGGACATTTTCATTCAACAAAGAGAGGACATGGTAGAATGAGCCTGCAATAAAAATCTTTTATAAAACTGTGCAAGGTGCTTTTTTATGGAGGATTTTTTACTTCCATTTTGGCCTGTAATAATGCTCCCTCCCCACTATTTTTGATAAAATGCAACTGCCCCGCGGGGGGTGATTAAGGAACAATACCGGTAAAGTATATAATGAACCAATAATTATACTTTTAGGACCATGTTAAAAACTTTGGAGAGAACGACTCTTCGCCTTTTGTCTTTTCGGGGAGCTTTAGGCTAGGAGCTGCACGTACTAGAAGCTTGACTTTTGTTTTATATAGGCTGTGTGCCAGGGCTTTATAAGGGGCATAACAGGGGTTGTTACTTGTCAGAGGGGGCAATTCTCAGTTTGAGGCATATTTTCCCAGTTGGGGGTGGTTTTTGAGGAAGATTTCCAGGGCTGATTTAGCAGGTTTTTTCCACAGTCAAAGCTCCCTGGCGGAGTGGCAAACCTGCCCCCCCCCCACTTCCCCCAACCCTCTCTGGGTGACAATGAACCTGCCCTGGCCCCCCCAGAATGCTACACTAACTGGTAGCTAGTGCCCGATATGTAGGTGTCTGCTGTGTAAGAAGTTTGTTTTGAGTACTTCCTTTTGTGACATGGAACACCAAAATTTGCCAGTATTTCAATGACTCAAGTGTCTTGATGCTCATGGATCCTCTCAAATCAGTTTTGTTCTTTCTCACAATACTGAAGACCATTTCCATTTGATTGCATTGGAAGGTATGGGATAACTAGTATGGCTTTCATCAATTTACAGAGAATGGATATTTACAAGCACCATTTTGTGTTTCATTCTTGAGATAAATATCCCACTTTATTGTCTATTTGGTGGATGGATAAAACACAGCAGGGAGATCATTGAAACTGTTCAACTTGATGTTTGCAAATTCGACTGCAGTAATCTGCTAAATCGGAAGTTCATCAGAGAATGTCGGGAAATTCTCAACAAAATATTCCAACAGACCGGGATGTTAAGACCGCAGGAAATTTCAGGTATTTCTGGAAAGGTGCCATATTAAAAAAAAAATTCTTTGATATGTATTTTTTTCAGATATGGACGTATACCTCTTTAACAATTGTCCTTCTGTATAACCTTTTGTTTGGAGTAGATGTCCTAAAAGAGTTCGAGATCGCGCACAAGTGTGATCAGCTACCGGCCAGGGCCAGCATCAATTTTCAGGAACATGCAAATGCATATGCATATGCCTCATCTTATATCCCTTTAAAAGGAGGTTCCGTGCGGCTTTTTGCGCAGGTTTGCGTATTCTAAGTACACGCGAGAACAGACCTGGGTATCAACCGATTTAGTAGACTGATAAGTGCAGCGCAGTACCGCATACCGAATTTTCCCCTTTTCGTGAAGGCTATTTAAACGGTTCGTGCGGTTATTTCAGCTGAACAGTGAAGGTATTATGTTTTGTTTTTGTTTGTATTAATCATCTTGGATATTAAGATAAGATTTCAAATAATAAACCAAACCTCTTTGTTTTTTAAACATTTTTATTCAGTTGTAGCACACCTCTAAATAGTTGCGGTGAAAAATGTGGAATTACCTTTCAGTCAAAGTCTTACCCGCTGTCGTTCGCGCTTTTTTTATTGTGTCAATCTAGTTACTCTTTTGATTGTAGACTTTAAATTTGTGCAAAATGTGGCTGAGAGTTGTGTAGTGAGGATACATGACACACTTTAAGAACAGAGTGTTTAAGATTAAAAAATAGGGCGGTCATCCGCGCACGTCGCGTAATTGCGTTCTGACGCTATTTTTAAAATTACGGAAACTATTGGACTAGACTAGGCTAGGCTTAGGCTATCTATAAACTCGACTAGACTAGACTAGGTTAGACTAGGCATAGGCGAGACTAAGCTATAGCCTAGCCTCGTTTAGCCTTGCTTAGGCTAGCCTCGTCTAGTACTAGGCATGCAGCTGCGGTTCTGCACGATCTAATCGGTCGGTCTGAGCTCGCCTTGGTCTAGCCTATCCTACCATAAACTCAAGAAAGATTTGAGATTCCACATTTATAACCATTTCTCCCCCCCCCCCCCGACACATCAACCAACCCAGTCCAAGGCTGCTTGTTAAAAATCTGAATGGTGTTTTTTCTTCTGAGATATGTTTTGAAAGCGATTCTTTACGTGGCAACCTATTACTACAAATCATTGTTAACATGTTGCGTAATTGGATACCCGCGCTTTTGCGTTGATATAAAATTCGCCCTGAATAGAGCCTATTGCGTAATATATAGGTTACCGTATTGACGTGCTTTGTACGGCCCAAATTACAAGTTTTAGCTGTTAAAAAGAACAAAGTTTCTACAGACACTTTTACAAAAGCCCATTAGTATAAAATGAAACAGTTGTTAAAGTTGAATGTCACTTTGGGCTTTCAGAGCTTATTTTGTTCAGTGTGCTTGTGCAAAAACACAAAACTTAAAAGCGCTCACTATCAGCGCCACCAATGATTAAAAAATGGAGATTTCGCGCATAAATGCGACTTAAATTTTTTATCATATTCAAAAATTCTATCAGCCCAATTTGAACGGAAATTTAAAATGAGTACTGAGAAAGGGCTCTGTCAAAGAAAATTACAAAGTAAAAGTATTACTAAAGCTGCCCATATTGCATCTTAAGGGGTACACCACACTATTAGAGTGGACGCAGCCTATATCAGTCCGAGGTTATCACGACTGTAGTACCGCTTTTGTGTATAAATTGTGGGATATTCTTAGCAATTCTGTGATTTGTTGACCCAAATTTTATTTTAACAGACAAGGTTGACTGTTTGTATGACAATTTGAAAAGAAAACATCGGAAATTGTGAATGAAATTAAGTGTGCATCGGCGTATCAACAAACAAGGTGCATGCGAGGCTAAGCGTCGGAGTGACAAACGGAAAATACGCATCTATAAAAATCCGTAAATATCTAAAAATCTTAAACGTAATGCGATCGGCAAAATGTGGAGAGGGGGAGAGAATCCAGATAAGTTGCCCCCCCCCTACTATTGTATTCATATATACTATCTGCCAAAACGACAGGTAACTCGAGTTTATAGCCATTATTCTGACTATCTTTTACACATAAAGTCTATGGCGCGTTCAATGGTGGTGTGGGACACTCAAGCTTACAGATGAGGACGGTGAAATCAATGTCTTACAAAACACCAGTTAGGCACCTGGTCTACTGGACAGGGTTAGATGTGCGAAACAATATGCCATACAGTACCAGCATTCAATAGCCTTATCACGACTGATTGAGGGGAATTTTAAAAGCACAAGATCCTGCAGTGCTCACGCATTACTGCCGGGAAGGCTTATTCGTGCCGGCCAATTGACGGAAAACGTAAAATCTATATACCTGTAAAAACAAAGCATGCGTCCCAAAGGAAAACCTTGTAAAAACAAGGAAACATGGTGACCCCTCAATGATAGCCATATCACTGTAACCTTTTCATCTTTAATAAAAGTCGTAATAACCCTTGTTGTTAATCCCAAAAAGAAATTTGCCCCAAAAGCACAAGTGGTTGTCAAATTTGCTTGTACATGTACGTACATAGTAAGTTACAATTGTACAGGTCAAAGGAAATTATATTCAGCTTAGTGTGCAAAGCTTATAATATGAACTACTCACTATGGAGACATTTGGGAATAGTAGGGTCCGACCCAAAATAATTTTTCCCTTTGCGACATAATGTCAAAAAGAATGAAACAATTGGACAATATTCCAACAGGAAACAGTTGTTGAACAAATTGAGTAAAAACATACGCAAAGTGACCCTGTCTAAGGAATTTTCTGCGAGTAGTCCCTGAAAACCTACCCCAAGTCTAAGGAATTCATCTCAAACTTCAAAATTATCATTTTTTAGGTGACTATCTTTATTTTCTAGTTGAGACTATTTTTATCATACACAGAAAACAATATAAATCTCTGATAAACAAATTCATCACCATTAGGTGGGAAAATAAAAGTTATATTATTTTTCAGACGTTTATTTGCAAAATAAGCCAATTCATCCTTCCTGAACCCCATAGAAATTTAAAAAATAAAGTCAGAATGTAATAAGACAATTGGCATTATATATTTATATTTGACTGTAGTTAAACTCTGGACTGTTCGTGATTTTTATTTGTTCCCACATCATTTTATTTGTGTTGGCAGAAGTCTAAAATCATGAGTGTTATGTAATCTAATTGTCATATGTTTTAATGGATATTTTTTTAGGATAGAAAAAAAGAATGACCAAGGAAATCAGCAAAAGGCATAAAGGGGGCAAAGGAGGATGGAAAGGATAGTAAAGAAGGCAAAGACAGGACAAAGACAAGGTTTGTTTCTTCAGTAACAAAAAATTGTATACACCTGAAATGTCATATCACCCTTTTTTGGCTCCAAATCTTCCCGATTTCAACATCGGATGAAGACCCTATGGCAGCATGAATCGTGTGTGTGTGTCAGTCAGTCTGTGTGTGGGTGCAAACTTTGGGTATACACTTTTGTTAAAATGTTGTCACTTTTTAAGTGCAAGAAAAAAAAAAAAAAAAATGGATGGATAAGTTCCATCTTGGTATCTTATACATTCCTGACAAGGGTCTTATTGGGGTAACAGATGAGGAGGTTAAAAGTCATTCAGGGATCACTTCTTGTTGCATGTGTATACACTTTTGGTTAAATGTCTAGCTTTTTAGTGGCAGTGAATTAATGGATTGATTTCATACTGGATATGCTTATACCAGAGACATGGCGTATGATGGGGGTAACAAGTTGAGGGTCAGGGATCAGGGTTCATGTGGTCATTTTTTTTGCATGTGGTTCACACTAGGTTTTTAAGTGCGTGATGTGATCACTTCCATACTTGGTATGCTTATACTTTAGACAAGGAGTTGTATACGGGGAACTAATGATGAGGTAAAGGCATTCGGGTCACTTAGGGTCATTTTATTGTCTTCACTTATTCCTTTTAGCACATGATCGACACCTATTTGGACCCGATAAACGGGAGAAATCACTGAAACCACGCACTCAAAGAACAGGCAACTCACTATTGCGACAGCCCCATAGCTCTCACCCCCGAAAGACACCCACCATATCATTATGACCTCAATTTGGCATATTGGTTGCACTTGAGTTTGATGGAGTACCCTAACCCATGGCAACAGTTGTGTGATCAAAAACAAAAGGATCAAGGGCCCTGTCCTTCCATTTTTCTACGTCGTACAATTTTGTTGCACCCATAAAAGAGATACAACATTGGGATTTGGGAATTAGGGAGATTTGATTTTGAAACCATGTAGATTTGATTGGAATCGGGAGATTTATTATTTATTTTAAGTATTCTCTCTAAGTTAGCAATCCCTATAGCAAAAGTTAGCGTAGTTTTGGCTCCATCCTGTATTGGATTGCTCTCTGGTGGATTTCTAGTCCTTATTTTTGAAAAAAAAATTTTCACAATTCTTCTTATACAGAGTCCCGTGTTCTATGAATGCCCTCCCTCCTACGATTTTTGATAAACAATTCAAGAAAATGAGTTAAACTTACCTAAATCACATGATTTAATAGTGGATTTAATCGCCAGGACTGTCGTAGTCCGTATCATAATCGCTGTTGTCATCAACGCTTTCTACTTCTGATCCATCACTAATGGTAACTGGCACACGTAGATTCTGGACCACCTCCTCCTCCATGGCAATTTCATCGGAGTCAAACCCGTCAAAAGGATCAGTGTCGCTGTCAGAGTCCGCTTGGAATAAATGATCCTCCGTACCGTCCAAGGCTGATAAAATACCACATTTCTTGAAAGACTTCCTGATTATGTCCGGCGTTATTAGTTTCCATGATTCCTTAATCCACTGAAGGAGTAGTGGTTTTGATGGTGCTTTTCGGTTACCACCCTTAGTCTTTTCTACGGGCCCGGAAAAGAGCCACTCATCATACAATTCAGCCATTCTCGCTTTGAAGGGTCTATTCCACGAAACATCGGCAGGCTGTAAGCGAAAGGTGCATCCACCGGCAGGCGCGGATCCAGGGAGGGGGCGCGCGCCTCCCGGTAATTCTGCAAATTCTTGCAAAATCAGCCCATTTTGAGATATTTTGGACCAGTTACAGCCTTTCAGCCCCCCGGTAATTTTGACGTTTTACAAATCCTGGATCTGCCCCTGACCGGGAATCACAGCAATGTCAGAATTATATTCATCGCGTACTAGTTTCTTCACATCGTCCATGAGGTGGCCACGAAAACTGTCCCACACAAGTAAACATTGTTCTTTGTTATTTTTTCCAAATATTCTGCTAACCCAGAATTTAATGCTTTCCTCATCCGCCCAACTTTTCTGACCCGCTCTGCACATGTACACATCTAAACCCGAAGGTATTTTGTTTCAATGGTCGAACGCCCAGCAGAAGTACAAGGGGCGCCATTTTAGTTCCATATACATAGGCTGCAAGTTTGACTGCAATGCAAAGTTTTTCTTTTCCTGTAGATGTAACAGTTACTTCAGATTGTCCTTTCCTATCCAATGTACTTTTTCCAGGTAATTCAACCACACTGGGGTTTCATCCATGTTTGCAATAACAGTATCAGGATAATCACAAAGTTTCCTCATTTTCAAAACAGCGTAAAAATTTGTCCACTCGATCGTCTGTTATTTCACGAGCATGTTGTGGGATGTGTGTAGATCGTCTCACACTAATTTTATTGTGTTTAACAAAAGATCTGTACCATCCTTGGGATGCTTTGAAATTTTGATTCCCTTTCAATTGATGACGTCTTAAAGCTTCTGCTTTTAGCCTTTTGCCTGTTTCACGAACACCAGTGTCACGTCGGTCATCAAATCAAATGAGAAGTTTTTCTTCAATGTCTTTGTAACAGACCTGTCTCCCTCCACCAGGCAATCTCTTGCTTGTTTTTTGAGAGATGATGATGCTAAAAGTGTCTCCAGTTTCTCTTTGTTCTGGCACCATTCCCTCACTCGTTTGCGATCAACACTAAATAATCTTGCAGCATGATGCTTCCCTCTCTCCTCAGCTGATTTCAACAACTTTCATTTTAAATCCGATAGTGTCGGATTGTATTTTGTTTCGTCCTTTTTTCTTCATCAGCCATTTTAATCACTGTATTGTTCAGTGTCCAGTAGAATCACAGCACATCAACTTGGACCCATGTGTCATACACATGTTGATTATAATAGCCCTGGGGAATTCCCAGGGCGCGGCACTGAATGCTCAGGGCATTGGGGATTTCCAAATGGTAATTTGGGAAACTGCTATGTGATTTATGGGCAGTGTCTCCCTCCAGGGTCTTTTTCCTGCATACTCGTCTTTGCAATGGGGATGACTAAAATTTGTGCAACATTTCTATTTTAGCTCTCATCGTTTTTATTTCCATCATTTTAATTTGGTTTAACTTCACCGTGTCGGGAAGCTTCGAAGATGATTCAGGGAAAAATAATGAAATGAAGTACAAAGTTGCTGTTCGTGGATTTCATGTGTATCCAACATGGACCTAGTATTGGAGAAAAACTCAACAGCCCGAGCCGAAATTAGCATGATAGGTATGGCTGTTTCTGTTATGAAGACCCCACACTGTTGGACACTTGCCAATGAAGCCAGGTTTTTCACTATTTTTTCTTCATTAAACATAGGGAGACGATTTTAGTGACTGCAAAGCAGACAGAGGCATGGAGATTCCTTGCATGCTGACATTTTCTGCAACAAGAGAGACTGGTAGAATGCCTGCCAAAAATCTTTTATAACTGTGCAGGGTGATTTTTATGGATTTTTACTTCCATTTTGACTGTAATAAATGCCCCCCCCCCCTTTTTTGAAAAATGCACTGCCCCATCGGGGTTTACATTTAGGAACATACGGTAAGTATAATAATGAATCAATAAATTATACTTTTAGAACAGTTCAACCTTTGGAGATCTCGCTTTTGTTCTTTTGGGTGAGCTAGGACTAGAGCGCACTACTAGAAGCTTGACTTTGTTTATATAGGCTGTAGTGCCCATGTATAAGTGGCATAAACAGGGGTTACTTTTCAGAGGGGCAATTTCATGGTTTTGAGGCATATTTTTCGCCAGTTGGGGGTGGGTTTTGAGGCAGATTTTCCAGGGCTGATTTAGTGCATGTGTTTTTTTCACATTCCAAAGCTCCCTGGGGGTGGCAACCCTGCCCCCCCCCCCTTCCCCCACCCCTCTCTGGGTGATCAATGTAAACCTGCCCTGCCTCCCCAGCCTGCTACACTACTGTAGTCCCGATATGTGTAGGCTTGCGTGCTGTGTAAGAAGTTGTTTTGAGTACTTCCTTTGTGCATGGCAACCAAAATTGCAGTATTTCATGACTCCAGTGTCTTGATGCTCATGGATCCTCTCAAATCAGTTTTGTTCTTTCTCACAATACTGAAGACCCTTTTTCACATGATGCTTGGAATATGTATAAACTAGTCATGGCCTTTCAGCATTTACAGAGAAATGGATACATTCAAGCAACCATTTGTGTCTTTCATTCTTGAGATAATATAGCCCACTTCTTGTCTATTCTGGTGGATGGGATAAAACACAGCATGGAGATCATTGAAACTTTCAAATTGATAGTTTGCAATTCGACTTCCAGTTTATCTGCTACATCGGAAGTCAATCAGAATGCTAGGAATTTCTCAACAAAATTATTCCACAGAACAGGGATGTAAGACTGTCAGATTTCCGGATTTCTGGAAAGTGCTGGCCATTTAACAAAAAAAATCTTGATATGTAATTTTTTTTTTAATATATGGACTATACCTCTCATTCCTTCTGTAACCTTTTGTTTGAGTTTCCCCATAAAAGTTCAGAGTCCGCGCACAAGTGTTTGACCGCCCGGGCAGGCCAGATCATTTTCAGGATATCAATGATATGCAGATGCCCACTTATATCCCTGAAGAAGCATAAGTTTTTTGAGCTTTTTTGAGTTATATCAACGACCTCACTGCCTGAATAATGATTAATCAGTGGCCAGGTCTTCAAAATATAAGCACATGCCTGATGGTAGATGTTTCTTTACTGCTGGATAAAATTGGTCAAGATCCTGGTAAAGTATTAGCTCAGCTTCTGGGGTGCTCATTTCCTTGATATAACCTTGGCACTTTTCCAATCCAATGAGATCTGCATCACACTTTGGATTTTCTCTCTTTCCAATTCTACACTCTTCAGATCTGTTGAAACACTGTGGCTTTATAAATCTGACAAGCAAATCTTTGAAGACTCAATACAGTTCTCTATGAAGGATATGTATACAAGGTTCATCTCTCTGAGCAGCAGATTAATGTCTTCAAAAACTCTTATTGCTGTTTCTTTGAAAAAAGCAGTACAACTTTGTTTGAGGTGATAATGATTAAACAATCATTTCCGGTGGTGTAGACGGCACCACTTGACTGGACAGTAGTGTTAAGAGTCTAACTTGGTACGGGCACTCTTGGGTGGACAATGACTTTGCAGGGGTCTGAGTTGATGGCCTTTTCATAGTAGCTTTAACATTGGACTTGGTAGTATTCCCCGTTTCTGCTGGTTTTGCAGCTAGAGTGGTTTGTATTTCTTTTCTGACCTGGTTTAACAGTGGATGGTTTTGTGGCCTTTTCCTTTTTCTGCAGGTCGCAGTAGGCAGTGGACATTGTGGATGAATTTTTTAGTGCCATGTTTTTGGGGTGGATGCAGAGCTTTGCCTTGATGCCAACTTTACAGTTTTCCCCATGCAGGTTTTAGTACATCAGCCCAGAAGGTTTTGATCAAACAAACAGATACCATAGCTGAAATGCGGGAAAATTCAAGAGAGAATATAACTTTTGCAAAATATGAATGTCTCCCGGAGACATGTTGCTCGTGTAGCCCCAGGGAGGGGTAAAGGACTATGGGGTAAATGTTTTGACCTGCTCTAAATCTAATGAATATCTCTTAAATTTATTCCTTAGGTAACAGCCTGAACCACCACTCCCGTTGCAACAACATACGCGCTTGATGTACTCTGCATGTGGAGTACCCATCACTACTCGGCGCGCGTTGCCTGCATACAGCTACAGGCGGCATGGTGTTTTATAACCCATAATGCATCAGCGACATGCATCACATAATGACCGACCATTTTTCCCTGTTATTTCCAGGCAGTTCCCTAACCATACCTTTACAAATGGTGGTGGGGGGGGTAGAATGGTGCTGGGCACAGAAGGGGTGCTGAGCCTTTTTTGGGGGCAAATTTTGGGTCCTTCTCCATAGACACTTTACAAACAGTCAGTTTATTTGGGGGCTGGGTGGGGGGGGTGCCCTGGTTTGAGCATGGTGCATCCTCCAAAAAGTTATATTAGTGTATTGAGATGAATGTTGAATCAAAAGAGTCAATCACAGAATTCCCCATTACCAATAATCTTTGACCTATATCTTTTAAAAAGCAGTCTTGGTAATTTCCCCCTTCAGTCAAGTGTGGATGTGGATGCAAAATGGGATGTGAGTGTCTATGGATAAAGGCGTGATTGTGAATTTTAGGATTAACTCTATCCTCAACATGTGTGGAATTATTTTTGAAGTTATTTTAACCATGAATTATACAGTAAAAATCAGTATCTAACTGCCAATTGTTTTATCTTAACAGGGAAGAAACCATCATCAAAGCCAGACAAGAAAGAGTCCAAAGCCAAGAGACCAGGCTCTGTCAAATCACAGCATAGTGACGATGAAGAGGAGAAGCCTCCACCACCGCCGCTCACCGTCAGTATCACGGTAGAATAGAATAGAAAATCCAACACTGGAAGACTGCACATGATTCAATACCAAAGACTACTGTTACAGACAAGCTGGCCCTTCTTGAAGAAACTACCAAAGAATAGACTGTCTTATACCATCTGCAATCAGTTTGGTGCATCTATTGATACAAAGTGGTTACCTGAGAAAAGAAATGTACCGGTACCTGTTGCCACATCTTTGAAATAGATTTCCATTAGTCTGCTTAAGGCAGTGTCATTTTCAGACTACAAATTTGCTGCTTAATTAACTTGCACCATTTGACATTTTAGATTATACAAATTGCAATATGTAAATGGTGATATATTGGTCTCATTCCATTAAACACAGGGTATACCATTCAGATTGAAGTACTGATTTTGTTCACCAGATACGGCGGTCCATTAAGTACATAATCCTGTTTCTAAAATTTGAAATTGGCGTAAATTGAAACCAGTGTTTGAAAATTCTCAAGACTGGAAAAATATCAAAAGGCATTGTGGGAAAAATGGATGCGACCGCAGAGATAGCGTGTTTACTTTTCTGTGTCTGCGAGCACCGAAGTACCCGACAAAAACATTCGCTTTTCTTGCTAGGTTCTATAGGTTCAGACACAATTACAATACATATTCAAAACAAAACATAGTAAACGGACGCTCTGATGCAAAAAACATCCATAGAACCGCTGCATTTTACGGAGATATATTTCATTTACACACATTCTCTATGACGGACTGATAACGTTAATCTCTCACGCAGTACCAATTTAGATAATATCTTTCGCAGTCTGTGACACAGACTACACCGTGGGAAATACTTACCGGACCGCCGTATTCACCAGAGAGATTTATACATAATTGAGATGTTGTCAGTGAACTGTGCTCCAGGAGTGCTGTTGGGGTTAGCATCAGGGTAAAATTTCAAAACAAAACTAAGTTCTTGTTTTGGTGCCAAAATGTATTTTAGTGGAATTTGATACAGGGTCTTAGTTTTGTAGTTGGACCTTTAGCCATCTACAAAACTAAGACCCTAGCTTTTTGGTGACAAAGTGTATATTAGTGAAATTTGAGATGGAATCAAAGTTTTAAGGTCTTAGATTTAGGGTCTTAGTTTAAGGGTCTTAAGTTTTGGGTCTTAGGAATGTATACACCCTGTACTGTATTGATAGCATTAGAAAGACAGGAAATTGACCATTTAAACTAGTGGGAAACTGTAGTACACAGATCTCATGGAGTGTGCATATCTGATTGTGTTGAAAAGCACAACATGTTTGTCTGATTACTAGTCTAGGCGAGGGGTGCAATATACAGCAACTATTGCTCAGAAAATGATAAAAGCATAAGACTTGGCACAATTATTCTTCACCCCATACCAATCACTTTCAGGGTGGAGCCAAAATATACAACACTTTCCTTAGCAACGGTTGCTAGGTAACAAAATTACCCTAGCAACAGGCATTTTTGGAGCTGCCACCTAGCTGGATACCACCACATCCTTTGTTACTACCCCAGAACTAAACCAAATCAACTTGGTAACTTCCCTAGATGACCCTAACATAATCTGGATGTTCCTAAAATAAAAATAAAAAATGGCCCATTCAAGATGGCGACTTAGATGGGCGCCATATATAATATTTCTTTTTAAATACATTATAGCAACATATAAACGCTATAACAATCCATTTTTGTATGGAATGAATATTCCTGATCAAAAGTAATACATATGTGCACATTTCGTGTCATTCCCATGTTTCAAATTCAAAATACACTATACAGCAACGCATGCTTTCAAATAATATACGTATTAATGAAACAAATGTTTTCAATCATATAACAAAATATGTAAACATCAACCAAAAGATTTACATCAAAATAGATTGGACATATTAGCATGGCATTGGTGGGTCAACCGTGGGTGGTAGGATGTCTGGTTCTGCTATCAGACTAGCATGGTTTGATGGCAGACCTGTAGGCTTTATTTCATTGTAAGCGATCAGCAAGTCCTTTACCTTTGTCCTTTCAAAGGTGCTATAGAATGGTTGAAAACATGGTCAGTATCATCACTCCAGTCGAGTTACCCTCCTCAATTGTAACATTCAGGATCAAGGACGAACTTGTACCATGAAATGAACCAGTGGATGTAGTGGATTGTGGTCAATATGATCGATTTTCATGAAAACGGTGCATTTTGGAGGTAAGACACACAAAAAAAATTGTCTCAAAATTGTATGTTTTATGTTTTAAACATTTAAGTATTCAATAACTATTACGGGAAAAATAATATTGCCAACAACACTTCCTACGTTTCTGCACAGTATGCACACAAACATTTTGTACAGCAAAAGAATAGGGATTTTTACGTTATCAAAATTTTAAATCAACAAAATATGCCAACTGATGACATTATCAGAGAGGTTGCTGGGAACAATTTTTATTTGTACGAAGTTGAAGTTTGAGTAGCTAATTGAACTCAAGAAATATGATCCAATTTGATTAGTTCATTACGTTATCCTTGAGTATTGAATTCTGCCTGAAAATTAGACTTTATAATAAACAAATATTAAGATACCTTTAACTAATTTATTCTAAAGATACATTTAATTGACACCATATCATTCTATGGCCAATTATAGTTGATGATGTTAACTAAAACGCATTCAACGTAATAAACGATAACGTAATACACAATAACGTAGTAAACATTTTTGACCATTTTTCACATCTCCCATTGACTAAGATGTATCTGATTGAAAGTTTATATAATTTTTGTGGTCGGAAAATAAGTGTCTATGCCACTCTTGATCAATATTTAAATAGCTTGTTTGGTTGCTAAGAAATGTGGATAACGTAATGCACTTCCTTAAAAAGGTCGCATTTTTTACAAAGTTCAACATTTCTTAGACTTTTTAATAGTCATTGTGAGCTGAAGAAAACACTATTTTCAACTGCCGCATTATGTTTACCTTGAAATAAGATGCACAATCAATATCTTAGTAGAAGTTTTACCAAACTTAGGAACTGCTTTTGATGTTGTGTTTCGGACATCAATTTTCTCCTATTTTTCGATGTTTGAAAATTGAAGGCAAATATCTCATAGAATAGAAAACGGAAAGCATGGCAAACTATATATGCCCAAATGCAGCTCAACGACCCCTATCAAAATATTACCGTTTTGTTCCAATAAAGCATTGTTGAAAAGAATTCTGGAAATGCACCGTTTTTATGAAAATCGACCATTGTTTGCCGCTGTAGTGATGAATTTACCTTTCTGGGAGGTCAGACTGTCGGAATCTTGTAATAATATTTGCATACATTATTCATAATAAAGTAATTATAGCCATCGTGCGATCATAATGAGGTTGACACACCAAGACTAAAAAGGCTATCAAGCAACTGCCGTTCCATGATAAATGCGAAGACCTTAAGATCCAAGCAAACTGGCAGGCTGCAGGCATTTCACGGTCTTTGCTGTGATAACTTGGGGTACTTAACCATAGTCCCTGTGTCATAAACTACCGTGTCCGCGTGACGGAGTGTCCTACCAGCCATCTGTCTATTGTGTTCTCCAATGAGTGCCGTATGCATCGTGTGTCTCAGCACTGTACCCAAATGGCCTCGTCTACAAGGTCATGGTTTATTCCGTACATGTTGCTATGGTGGCTAGGACACTCTCTCATGGGGGACACTCAGTTTCTTTACACCGGTGCCTTTTAATGCAGTTGACCACGAGTAGCTGAGCAATGGTGTGCACTGGTTGGCTAAGACATGTGTTGCTGGTTTGATCTTTAATATTTGACCCATTGATGATCATGCCGACTATTGACAAAAGCGTACTGCCAGCATCAGCCTGCATTGATTCCACTTGACTGCTCTGGTCAAGCAGTCAAACCCTGAGAATGACACCTGTGTAAATTCATGTCGGATCCTATCAGCAATTTAGGTCATCATGACACTATGCTCATCTTGATCAGTCTCATATCCTTGTCGCAGAACAGTGCCTATGCCATCCTCATATGCCATGAACACATCTCTCTTTTCCTTATAAGCTCTCATTCCTGGGAGATGCACGAGGATCCGGTCTTTGCGGTGCATACTATTTACTCTTGAAGTAACAACAAGAAGCTAATCCAGCCACTCTGTATACAGCTTGGTAAGATCAGCAAGCCTGAACACCTTTATGTCTTCCATCTTGTCTGCTCTCCTCAATTCAGGATATCAGCTCACCTAATGCAATATCTTTGCATGTTTGTTCACTTAAGGTTCCTCGCTCCTGTTGAACCATTCCACATGTTCTGTTGTACATGTTTGATGAGGCATATTGTGTGATATTTTGCTTCAATGGTCTCCTGCACTTAATTTCGCTAGAAAGCTCATGATCCCGGAGTTCATGTGCACATTTCTGCACGCTGAAATCTACTTGAAATGTGGAGGTTTTATGGAGTTTCTCTTTGGTTTTCGGTTCGGAACAAAAAAAACACACATGCATTTTGCTGTCTACAGGTATGGAGGTATATGCTTCTCCGATACTGCTTCTTGTGAAAATCCGCTTAGAAGTTGGTCCAGGGGTCGGCGTTAGGGCCCTGGTTGGGATCCAGGGGGCAAAGCCCCAGAAAATGTCGGGTTTTATATGCTTTAAAATGTCTTCTGAGGGCTAAACTTGCATGATTTTGTAAAATTTATTTCTCGGGAAGTTGTCGTACGCTGACCATTGAACTTTGAAACCTATACTTTATTTACCGGCAATCTGGCCTGCAAGCGCCACAACCTGCATTTTCAATTGAACAGACGCGGGCTCAACCGATGAAATCAAATATTTTCGGGCCACAATCCCCTGGCCCCCCTCTGTCTATGCCAATGGGGACAAAACTAGATCTAAAACTTTGGATTTACTACTATCAGTGGGATGTGTCAAATGTTCTTTAGCACCTTCTCTAGCTGCCAAAGGACACATTTAGACAGTTGCCTGGGTAGGTGATAAGGTGAATGTGAAAGGCTTGCCATTTTGAAGCATGCAGGGGTAGGGGTAGATCGGGGGGTAGATAGGTTAGTTGACCATTATCACATCTTCCATCACCAAATAGAAACTATACAAATAAATAACTATATATATGATTAAATAGATAGTCAATAATGGGGCATTCGGGGGGCATTCATTCACTACTCATTGTTATTGCCATCAACAAATAGTCAAAGCAAGAGGGACTTGCTCAGATGGTGGCACAAACATGGAACTATGATTTTTAGCAGCTGATAATTGTACAGAGTGAATATGATCAGAGAATGTTTTTTTTATAATAACGTATGATGTAGTTCATAAGAAATCGTGGTCAACAGGCAATTTTCTACTGGTTGCTATTGAAAATTATGTTGCCTAGCAACTGCAATTTGGTCTTGTGTTGTTGCCAAGTGCTTCAAAATAATGTTTATAGGAAATTTGAAGTTGTAGACACTAAAATACATTCTAGTCATTGAATATCATTGGTCCATAGTCATCCTATGTACCGGTTGCTAAGGAAAATGTGTTGCCTAGCAACCGTTGCTATACTATAGGGAGTTAATTTTGGCTCCACCCCTGAAAATGTTTAGAATGTTGTTTCGATCATTTGTGCCAAGTTTCTTGCTTTTATCATAATCTGAACATTATTTTCACCCCTCGCCTAGACTATACAAGGATTCCATATAGTTTATACTACCTATGGCTTATAATTTTGGAATTATGGGGTAAAAGCTGTATAAATCAATTCAAAAATCAATTTTGGTTTGTACAAGGGTCACAAATTAAAAGTTGCTCCAATTTTTGTAAAACATGGTTCACATTGATGGTTCAGCTCATAGAATGACATAAAGGAATAGAATCGAGTATCTTGCATGTTTTTAACCAAATGGCAAACAAAGTCAGCAGCTATTGGATTCTATTGACCTGTGTGATTTTGTAGTATAACATGAAGACTTAGCATAACAGATAATGCAAAGTATTCCTCATTTCAATCCTTTAATCTAGGGGAACAATTTGCACCACATATTACCTGAATCAAAGCAACTTTGAACACATGTACACACCAAGATTGACCTTTTTCTCCATTTTTATCCCATAGATAGTGTAAACTATACCTTTTTAGAATATTTGGAGTCCGGGAAACAGTGTCATGTGCTTTTCAACATAACGGGAGCATTTTAAAATTTGTATAACCTTGAAACGGCTTACTGTATTTTGCGAAACGAAACCGTTTCGCATTTTAGTATTTTGCGAAATGGTGTCTTAAGGTGGTGTACACCACAAAATGTATATAACTTTTTTGTAGTGACCATTTAAGATAGTGTTTTTAATAGTGTTGATAACTGAAAATAAACGTTGCATCTGTCACTAACATTGTGACTTGTGTCATTTGTGATTTTTCAAATGCAAACATTATAGCTAATTTGTTAATGCAAACTTATTTTGTTATTATTTCCTGCTCATATAGTCGGCATGGGCAAGAAATGATTATCTACAAGATTAGACTGCACTGGCGTCTATAGTTTGGGTGCAATGAGCCCCTTTCGCATTTTTGTATTTTGCGAAACGGGCGTATAATTTTTCACAGGAATTAAGTTTGCACTATCTGTCTTCGTCATATTATAGAACATGAGAAAACGCATTCTTGTGGTAAATGGCAAGGTTCACATCCCTATACTTTGGGTGCAGTGAACCCTAAAGTGATTTTTGTAAATGTAATCATATAGCTAATCTGTCATGCAACAACGTTATTTTTTTATTATTTCTGGCTCATATAGTTGGCGTTGGCATGGCAATGATTATCTGGCAGGATAGAGCCACTGACGTCTTAGTTTGGGTGCAAACGAGCACGTTTCGCATTTTTGTATTTTTGCGACACGGGCGTATAATTTTTCACAGGAATTAATTTTGCACTATCTTTCTCTTTTCGCATATTATAGAACGAGAGAAAACACATTCCTGTGTAAATGGCAATGTTCACTCCCTATAACTTTGGGTGCAGGAAGCCCTAAAAGTGATTTTTGTAAATGTACTCATATAGCTAATCGGTCAACTGCAAACTTAATATTTTTATTAATTTCTTTCTGGCTCATATAGTTGGCGTTGGCAAGCGATAATTGATCCTGCCCGGATTAAGTTCCATGCTGACGTCTATACTTTGGGTGCCAATGAGCCCGGTTCGCATTTTTGTCTTTTGCGAAACTGGCGTAGAATTTTTTTCACAGGAATTAGGTTTGCACTATCTTTCTTCGTCATATATAGTACAATCAATGAAAAAACCAATTCCTGTGGTAAATGGCAAAGTTCAAATCGCTTATACTTTGGGTGCAGTGAGGCCTAAAGTGATTTTTCAAATGTAATCATATAGCTAATTTGTTAATGCAAACTTATTTTTTAAATTATTTCTGGTTCATATAGTAGGCGTTGGCAAGAAATGATTATCTGCAGGATTAGAATCCACTGACGTCTATAGTTTGGGTGAAATGAGCCTGTTTCGCATTTTTGTATTTTGCGAAACGGGCGTATAATTTTTCACAGGAATTAATTTTGCACTATCTTTCTTCGTCATATTATAGTACATGAAAAAAACGCAATGTTAGTGACAGATGCAACGTTTATTTTCAGTTATCAACACTATTAAAAACACTATCTTAAATGGTCACTACATTTTGTGGTGTACACCACCTTAAGACACCGTTTCGCAAAATACTAAAATGCAAATGGTAAATGCAAAATACAAAAGCCCCTTGAAACCCATCCGGGGATCCATTAAGGGGATTTTATGGATCTATGCCTAAAGCACTGTGTGTAAAAAAATCACAATTTTATCCGGAAGTGCAAACTCTTTCACTACAGTCCCCTGCTAAACTTGGGTACTTTAATCCAGTAATTAATTCAAACACACAAGCTGAATGCAAAATGTGACAAAAATATTTGGTTGTTATTCAAAATTTATTTGAAACTGTCCAATATTTCTATGTATAAACAAGCTTTACCAAATGTACAGTGTCTACAAAATGGTGACTAGGAAAGTAGCCAAGTATTGCAAGTGAATTGTCCAATAAGAAAGTCTTCCTAAAGGTGTTAAATCCGTCCAACAAATAAATCGGCAATATCCACCAAAAGCTTCAAATTAGACAAGACATATAGAATACAATGTTCCGTCCAAAGAAAGATGCTGCAATAGTGTCATTTCTGTTGTATAGTATGTTTGTTTGTTTTATGAAGAATTTCAGATACATGTACAGAGTTTATTATAGATAAAACTGTATTTTGACAGTAAAATAGTTTATACAATGTACATAATCTATTCATTTGTGAGGGCATGACGCATATATTAGTGAGTGAAATGCAATACAATGTAAATAAATAGTTAACCAGATTAAAGTGTCTTTACTCTTTCATGTTGCAACATACATTTGTTACTTTCCCAAAGTGACACACGTTTTGTGATATTTTAGTTGAAACAAGCTTGAGATAATCTGATATGGATATAATAAAGGCAGATGAACCAATTTCATTATAGAGTTCATCTTAATTGAATGACCCTGCCCCTAAAATTATCTGTGAAGATATGTGCCAATATTTTAATCATTTTGATGTAATGTAAGCCCCATAGAGTACTCTGTAAAATTAATATCGGTCGACTAAAATAGGGCAAATTTTCGCTCATAACTTCTAAACCAAATATTCTTTAGCCCTACGATTTCACAGGGTAATTTAAAAAAAAACTAGAATTTCGCGGTTCTCGGCTTTCGCGCTCGCTATATTCAAAGAATATAAGCTGTGGGCTGCCCCATGACCTTTGACCCTGGCACGTGACCTTTGATCTCATCAACATATGAGGGATCCCATTGTGCACCTATGACAGAAGTTTGGTTCCAATTGAACTTCAAGTTTTCAATTTAGATCAATTTTACATTTTTAGCCCATTTTTCAACTTGACCTCACATGACCTTTGAACTTTTTTCAACATGACCCTTTGACCTCATCAACATATGAGGGATCCCATTGTGCACCTATGACAGAAGTTTGGTTCCAATTGAAGTTAAACTTTTCAATTGAGGTCAATTTAAAAAAAAACTCAACAATTTTTGACACACACATTCACACACACATACACACGCACAACGGATTGCTAAGTGGTCCTGCCAGCTATAGCTGGCGGCCCACAATTTTGGTCACTTCCTGTAAAATCTGGGTTC
>JAMKCH010015228.1:0-40951 GCA_023653785.1 Ophioderma brevispina | reverse complement strand
TACCTGGATCGATGTAGAGTTTTTGGCGGGGTTCTAGTCTGGGCTATTCAATGACGTGGGTATTTGTCTTCAGGGTTATAAATAGAATGCTGTGGTGAAACCTTGTGACTCTTCAAAACTATCCTGGTTTTTATGTCTCTTTAATAATTAAATCACCTTTGGGTTAAAATACACTTGCGTCCAAATTGGAAACTTTGATGGGGCAGAGGGACCAATCAATCCCCAGTCAAACACACAAGCGTGCTATTCAATTCAGCTAGCAAATCTACAGTAGCTAGTGGTTTTATTAGTAAGAGTTTGTATGTATCATCATCATCTCTTCAATTTCAAGAAAAGGTAAAACATTGGACACCTCAAATGGAAATGTTTGAGAGTACAGTATGTCTGCAAAAGAAACAAAATAAGTATTTGAGCAATGTATGAACGTCTGTGCACCATATTATACAATTGTCTTGATTTTTTCTTATTTCAGACTTTTCCCCCTGGCACTGTCCTCAGAAATAAGATTAACTTCTTTAAACATGTCACTTGATTTTTTCCTGGAATCCTTGGCAAACCCTGCTTGATTGTACTCTGTTTATCCACCTGCTTGAGGGGGCTATTGCAAGGGTGTGGCAATGTCCGTATATATGGTGTGTTCGAGTTTGGTTAGGTTTGTTTTCAGGTCTCTTCAAAAGTGGTAAGTCGCTTTAACCAGACTGGGGTCAGGTGAAATAGGGGTTTCTTCATATGTGGATGATGTCAAAGTCAGCCAAAGGTCTCCGAGGTCAAATTCCAGACTGCCATCTTGCCAGGTGTGTGACACAAGTTTATTGCCGATGTTAACAGTATATGGCACGTTCAGTCCTGCACCAAAAGAAGCACTACTTGTTTTTTGATCAGAAAGTGAACTATACACCTTGTGAGAGACTCTGTAAAAGTGGAAATTTTTGCGCACATTAATTTTCGCGCTTTTGAGATAGCACGAAATTAACAACACGCGAAAATGTTATTTTGTGTGTAGGTCTATGTAGGATAAGCTTAAAAGAGCAATTTAAAAAAAACAACCTGTTTTTAATTTTTTGTTAAAAAGCGCTGAAACGCGAAAAATTACACACGCGAAAATTATTCACTTTTACAGTATACATTTTCCTGGAGTGGTTAAAAAAGGATACGGCAATGATCATGAAAGAGGATATAAAATTTTGGAAATTTATTTATTAGTGTATAAATCAGGGATAAGTGTATACAATTCCATTAATATACATGAATGAAGGAAAATCACCAATAGTTAAAAGTATTTGGGAAATTTGTGATACCCATCTCCCGTAAATTAACACTGCAGTGACGGCAGTGGCATACCAACAGGGAGCATAGGGCAAGTTGCCCCCTCTGACTCAAAAAAGCGATATCCACTAAATATGCATTTTTACCATCTTCTTACCAATTTTGACAATTTCAGTTAAAATTTTAGCCAAAATTAAAATAAATCGGCAATTTTGTGTGTAAGCAAAGCCCATTGTCATCAAGTTCAGACTTACTTGGATCAAATTGGAGTGAATTGTCCCCTCATGGCGTGGACGATTTGGGAATTTTCCACTTCGGTACACCACTGAGTGATGGTAATTAAAAAATGACACTAAACAGCTGATTGTGCTTAACACCAGAACAGAATAAACAAAGTCAAATGTATTGTTTGATGGTCAACTGTACAGGTCATGGGGTAAATATGACATTTTAAAATATTAGACAATTACAGGGAAAGGTATTTCGATACGAATTCAGAAATTTTATAAAGCATGAAAAATTCTAGAATCAATTAAATTATGTTTTGTTAAAAAGTCTTTAAAGGTGCAAGGAGAAGATTTTGAGGCATCCAGTTTCAGCCATAAGTAGTGGTTTCATATAGATTAGGCACTCAATAGATCGCTTACCTTTATTTGGCTACGGAACTGTTCTTGAAAGTGAAAACAAAAGGTATTTCATATACTTATATTTCAGTATAAAAACAGGGCTCTGAAGTTCTATTTGCTCTTTTTTTATAGGAAAATTAAGAATTCACAATTTTTTTTTTTTTTTTTTAATTTCTCATTTTTTAGATGGGGATATTTGATAGAAAGCTTTACGTTCATTGCAAAAATCAGAATTTTCACAATTTTTTAGGAAGAACTTATGTTGAGAAATCTCTCTTGCACCTCTTTATATGAACAGTTCCATAGCCAATCACTTGCAGATTATGTTAGACATCCATTGTCGTAACAAAGATTAGCAATTACAGGGATTTTTTATAGCAAATTGCTGATTGGCGTGTGCAGTACCTTGAAACCATTCAAGTTTCCACAGAAATAGCTGGGGAATGTCTTAATTTGGCCATTAGTCGAATCTGTTCTTGATTATTGGGCAGAAATTTAAACAGGATTTCAGTGTGGGGGGGTAAAATTAAAAAATTGGAGGGCAATGTTTCAAAAAGTCTTTAGCTTGAGAAATCTACAGGTTTTAGCAGTTTTAAGCAAAATTTTCCAATTAGAAAATTTGTTAGTGTTTACATCTTGAAAATGTGAACATTCTCTTGCAAAGCATTGGTCATAAAGATTTCTCCGGCAAAAGATTGTTGTTTTGAAAAAGCTATGCGGCCTTGTGGTTAAGACACGATCATGAAAAATCCTAGTCAAAGGATGTAAAGGAAATAGCCTTAAATAGGAGAATGGTTTAATCATGCAAGCCAGTGCTGTTTTATTGCAGAGGAATTTTTAGAAGGTAGATCTCATGATTATATTTATATTGATTATTGTGATTGTATTATATAGTTAAATAAGTTAAACCAAAGTTTAAATCTGGTTTTGTCCACGCTAAACAGGGATGGCCGGATTCGCCTCACACTCAGCAATACTGCTGTATTATATATAATTATATAATAATTACTTATAATGATATAATTACTTTTGTGAGTTGCCCTTGCATTTTTTTTTTGTTTCAAACAAATTATGATTTTTGCTTATACATAATGCTTGTCCATATATTAATCACTATGTGAAATAACGAAGCTCAAATCGAAGTCCTTCATATAGAAAATCACAACTTTGTTATGGAATTCCAGATCTGGAATTCTCGTTATCCTATGGCACTGTTATACTGTGCATAAATGTTTACTGCATGAAAACGAAAAATCCGATTCATCTTTAACTCAGGGGAGGGCAGCCAAGAATCCAAATTTCAGACGTCGCCATTGGTTTAACACGTAAAAGTGAAATCTTGACAAAAAATTCTGAATTTTTTATATGTTGTCAAGGAATATTTTCTTATTCCAAAACCGTTGGAGTTGAAGAATCGACTCCACTGGAATGGTTATTTCTGAATGTTTTTGTATGAATAACGAAAGAGGACAAGGTCGTATGTGGGTCATGGAAACACCCATGACCGTCCCACATCAAAGCACCCAAATTGGTTTGTGGTTTGCACTCAGTATTGCTGTAATTTCTTTTGACATTTTTGGTGAGTTACTATAATGAATGAGGTTTGGCCGCCACTGCCTACTTTAACTTTAACAATCTTTAGTTCTAGATGGCTATTTTTACTTACTACACAAAAACTTCAAAATCTCTAAGTCAGCCTTTAAGCATCTCAACTTCAGAAGCACCCTTCTGCAAAAGTTAAGACTAAATTGTTAAAACAAAAGTGGCCCCAAGAGAGGAAGTGGGAGTGCATTTTTTTACTTGGCCTAAGTGCTCCCATTGACAGTATTTTACATGGCAGCTTTTCAAATATAACAGCTCATAAGTTGACATTATGGATTATTTGCCGAAATTATCTATTAGTAATATGAAACTGTCAAGTAATCATCTCCAGAATTACTTGGCAACATTCCTCTGCTATTTTGGAGACACATTCCAGCCTTCCTATGTGCTATTAAGACACACAATCATTGCTATCTACAATTATCATTATTCTTCGACGGAGGGGGAAGGAGGATTTCATTTTTTAATGAAAAATTTCGCATTCTCCTTCATTCCATTTAAAATTTAGCATTCCTCTCATTTTTTAATGAAATTTCACCCTTTAAAGTTCATGTTCCCCACTCTTGTTGAAAGTTTTCATATTCCCCTCTATATTTCTTTTTCATATTTCGTCTCAACTCTGTTTGTAGATGATTTCTCTATTTCCTATTCTTTCATCAAATATGGCTTCTATTGAAAGACAAATGCAAAATTGTCTGAATAAGATTCAACAGTGGGCAGATGAAAATGGTTTCCGTTTTTCTCTAAAACTAAAACGGTTTGTATGCATTTTTTGCAAAAAGACTCTTTCGCACCTTACCCAGAACTAAAATTGAATGGTTCTCCTATTCCTGTTGTTTCAGAGACTAAATTCTTACTACTATTTGACAGTAAATTGAACTTCAAAGCTCATATTGACTACTTGCGGAAGAGATGTCAAAAAGCTCTGAATCTTTTAAAAGTAGTTTTCAAAGATGGACTGGGTGCAGATCGCAGTTATTTGCTTGCCTTTATATATCCTTGTGACATCAAATTTGGATTATGGTTGCATTGTTTATAGTTCTGCTCGTAATTCATATTTGAAAAAGCTAGAACCTATTCAGAACCAAGGTCTTCGACTATGTTTGGGTGCTTTTCGTACCTCTCCTATGCAAAGCTTATATGTCGAAGCTAATGAACCTCCATTACATCTAAATGGAAAAATTAGCTCTTCAAAGCTCTAAAAACGTAAAGTAAATGACTGATATCCCAACACATGAGAGCACCTTTTCGCCTAAATTTACCAACTTCTATACTAGTAAACCTAATGCTATTCCATCTTTGGAATCCGTATAAAAGAGGGTTTTTCACAGGTGTGTCCAAATGCTGATAACATTATTGCTTCATTTGATTTTCCTATTAGTCCCCTTGAACAAATGTGAATTTGGATGGACTTAATTTATGTCATATAAAAAGGGTCTAACTGATGAACTTGTTTTTCAAGCTAATTTGATGATCTTAGACATAAATATCTTCAACATCGAGCTATTTATACAGATGGGTCTAAGGTTTGGAAAGGGCTGCTGCAGCTGCTTTAAGTCGGCGTGATCAACGCCAGATTAGGTTACCTGATAAGCTGCTATTTTCACTGCCAGAATTGCGGGCACTTAAGTTGGCCTTAGAGTTGGCTGAAGTTTCCAATGAGAGTCATTTCATTATATTTCTGATTCACTATCTAGTCTATGGTTTTGAAAGGCAGAGAGTGTCGTCATCCCCTATCTTGATGACAGATGTTGAAGTATCTTTCAATTTGTCTCAATTGAATAAATCTGTTGTTTAGCTTGGATTCCGAGTCACATTGGTATTCAAGGCAATGAAAAGGTTGATGTATTGGCGAAAGAAAGCCCTTAAATATAATATAACAATAAGATCCCCTTTACAGATTTTAAGGCTTCAGTTAATGGCACATCAGAAATAGGTGGCAAATGCTGTGGATTCATTTCCTAATACTAAATGCATGCTTTTCAACGCAACTTGGAGCTGCTGGCAATTCAGGTTTGATTGGACGAAGGGACGATATTGTATTAGCGCGATGTACAATTGGTCATACTTATAAACCCGTAGTTATTTGCTTAGGTGAACCAGTCCCTCGGTGTATTACTTGTGATTGTGTTCTTTCTGTGAACATGTATTACTTGAGTGCGTTGATTATGCGCTTTTGTAGGAAAATATTATAGCGTCCCAGATTTGAAAACATTTCAAGATATTAGGCTCTTCAGGTGATAAAAATTTCCTGAAGGCGGCTGATTGTTTAAATATTGTTAACTTTTAAAATGTTGTAACTGAAAATTTATTGTGGTGTATGTTTTTTAATTTTTCTGTTATTGCTTTAATTAGTGAGATATTACTCAACTTATTATGACACAATTGTGTGAGTTGTTGTTAACTTTAATACTCACTCACTCAACTGTATCCTTGAATGTTATGGGACATCAGTTTACCTCATATGTAACAGTATTTGTCATTGGTCTAGACGCCTCACATGGCCATGTATAAAAACCATTTATACATGGTGGCGTGACGAATGCCCAAAGGTTGTAAAAAACATCCATTTGAAAGTGCAGAATATGATAGTTAGTCAATGTTTGTGAGTAATAGGTTGAAAAAAATTGGTAAACATGAACAGGAAAGTCCAAGGACATAAACCAATGTTCATACCCAAAATCCTATTAATAAACCCTCAATTATCAGCATATTTGAAAACATCATTTTTCAGAGTATCTTATCTTGCAAATTTTGTTTTGTGTCTGTTTTTGTGCTGCAGGGCTGCCCAAGGAGGCCATAGGCAAGTTGTTCAGTACCTCATAGAGCATGGCGCTAATGGTAGACCAAACCGTGACAGCAAGGAAACCGCCCTCTACACAGCCTGTTACCATGGTCACTATGAAATCGCACAACTTCTGCTGCAGGTAAGATAAGGAAATGAAACCATTTGTAAAACATGTTTCCCATGAAGAACATAATTATCAGAATTCATATTGCATATGAAAGCCAGCCCGTGGCGTAGCTAGGGGCAAGGGGGGGGCAAAAGCCCCGGGAGGCCACCTTCGGGGGGCGCTACATCGGGGGGGGTGGGGGGCCACTGAAATGACGGTGGGGAAAAAAAAATTAAAAATTGACATAACTGAGAGACATTTGAAGTTACTTAAACTGCTAAAACTCGAGAGCTTCCGGGGGCTTTGCCTCCTGGACCCCCCCATCAAGGGCAAGTATAGATCATTTGCTTCAGGATAATGAGATAATGAGAGCTCTCCAAATGCACTCAAACATGCTAAAAATCGAGAGCTTCCGGGGGCTTCACCCCCTGGACCCCGTCAGGGGCATGCAAGTATAGATCATTTGCTTCATGATAATGAGAGCTCTCCAAATGCACTCAAACATGCTAAAAATCGAGAGCTTCCCTGCCTGGACCCCGCCAGGGACAGTATAGTTCATCTGCTTCATGATAAGGAGATAACTGAGAGCTCTCCAAAGGCACTCAAACATAATAAAACCCGCGAGCTTCCGGGGGCTTCGCCCCATGGACCTCCTCCAGGGGCAGTATAGTTCATCTGCTTCAAGATAATGAGATAGATATCTGAGAGCTCTCGGAAGGCACTCAAACATGCTAAAACCCGAGAGGGGCTTTGCCTCTGAACTACATTAGGGCCCCTAAGATGAGCCCTTGGATCCCACTCATTTTTTGCTCACGCTACGCACTGGGGTGGAGGGGGGGGCGCCACATTAGCATCTTGCCCCGGGTGCCACATCCACTAGCTACGCCACTGAAGCCAGCTGAGGAGCATTTTGAGCAGGCCTGTAACCAGGATTTTTTGGGTGTGATTCTTTTCAAATGTTGATTTTTCATCAAATCCCCCCCCCCACCCAATTTGATGCAGTTTTTCAGTTATGGAAAATATTGTGCTGAGGTTGGAAAACTTTTGGTGAGGCACAGCCGAATCCATTAGATGAAAGTTTTTCCAGGCAGATACATTATGTAGCCCATCAACAAACTGCAAACCCTTTTTTCTATTCTATTACCAAAAATCGTTAATTAACCTTCCCAACCCAATATTTGATGTGGTCGTAATTAGTTTATGCTTGCAAATTGTATCCAATTTCAGACCCGTAACAGTGGGGGGGAGGGGCAGATGCCCCCATTCCAAAAGGGCCCCCCATTCCAAAAAGCCCCCCCCCCCCACTTTTTTTAAAAAAAAAAAAAAAAAAACTAAAATTTTAAATTTGCGAGTGGAGCAAGCCAACATTAGAGGTTTATGCCTATTTTTTCATAAAAAGGGTTAAAATTACTGTAAACGAAGGGGGAATTTGGCAATTTTGAGGAAAAGGGTTCCCTTATGAAAAAAAAATCGCCCCTCCCCCCAAAAACATCCTGGTTCGGGCCAGATCTATATCATAAAAGGATGCCAAGAGAACTACATACACACAATTTAAAGGCATCATGCTACATAGTGATTCAAATGCATTCCCTGCACTTATTGCAGAATGGTGTATTCTTTTAACCTGATGATAACACCCCACATCAACTCACCTTCCTTATTTTCACATTATAATTATTCAAGACGTTTTTTGGCCGACTATCCAGTCTTGTAACTGATCGACCTTCAAAACCTTGGCATTTAATGAAAAGCCTCATGATTGGTTCTTTGTTTTGTTCCATAGGATTTCCTGAATGGCTAGCAATGCAGACTCAAGGCAATGAAATCCCGCTGCATTCCCCGCCAAACAAGGCCACACTGACGTTGTCCTCTTTGCTGGAATTTGACTACAAGGCAATTATGGATGACAGGGTAAGATAGTGACACGTTGTAAGGAAAAAAAGTTACTAATATGAATGACAATAGCTGAAAAATCCCCCAAGAACATGGTTTTAGTGAGTTAGACCATGGAGTTTATTATAGTTAACACTGGAGTAAGAAAACTTCAAATTGCCATCATATTCTCACGTGCATCCTTTCCGTAGTCAAAAGCTAACACACTTCACACCTAATTATCTGTCATCATGTCGGGCACCTTTTCAACCACAGTGCGTTTCGGCTTAATCGCATCAAGTGGCTTGGAGTCGATATGCTAATGAGCTAGTCTGGAGTGACCTTCCTTGACCGCCTTTGAAACCATGAACTTGTCGTATGATCTCCAACAAACAAACTCACCTTATTAGCCTGTTCTGTCTAGCTGTACATGTGAAAATACCATGGCGTGACTGCTCAATTCGGCCTCTTTCTAAGATACCCAACTCGGCTCTGTGTGATTTTCTACCGCTAAGCTACGTTTTTGTTTTTGCGAATTTTCCTGTTACCTTTTTTGTCATCGCAATTAATATAATACATTAATTAACCTAATTCATAAAAATTATTATAATATGTTTTTTTTTAAAATAAAAGACGGGATGTTTACGCTCTAGATTGGTGTGTCATTTACTTCCGAGCAATGCCGGACAGCTGAATAATGGCGATTTGTTTACTTAGTTTCCCAACCACAATATGATCATGCATGCGGATGTTACGCCGGGCATGGAGTTGTAATTCATGGTGGCCTATGAAACGCGGGATGGGCATAAAATGCATGTTTTTTGGAGGAGAATGGGCCCTTTGTTCCCATTAAATGACTGAAAATGTTAAAAAAATAAAAACAAGAGAAAATGTAAACAACTGCTGTTCATGTGTTACAACATATTCTCTTGACCCGCAAACTTCATGATTTCGTTAGAAAAATTTAGGCCCGACTAAAATTAATGAATGATTTTCCCTGTAAAGAAAAAATTGTTTGAGCTATCTTTTACAGGAGTTGCTTATTTTGGTTAAAATCTGGGGCCGCTAAATTGAGTAAAATCCAGGTAAAATCCCCATTTTGATCAGCGCCTGGCTGAACACTCTGCTGATAATTTTTCATGGAATCCCGTATTCTGATATCAGCCTGGTGAAGGATCTGCGATACGGGTCTCAAGGCTTGCTAAAAACCAAAACCCACAATACCTGCATCTCATTGCAGGGGTTTACCAGATTTTTATCTATCTGCTGTCACCAAATTTGTTTTTGTTTGAGTAAATATGAGATAAAAAACGATTGTACACCGTTTGAATCAATTTTTTTAATTTCTGACTGAGTCTTTACTACGTGTCACCCATGTATCAAATGGGACTGGTCCAAACACATTCTTCGTTATAGGTTAATTAGAAGTACAACGACAAAATAAATAAACATAAAATAGTCAAAGTATTTTTTAAACATCCGTTTAAAAAATTACCCACCCTATTTTTAGGGCATCGAATAATAAATGATAACGTTGGTATAAAAATTGCTTCAAATATGTCTTTTCGTATTTAGTTGTGATTGTAAAATGGAAAAAAAAACACACCAGACAGCACGGCGATCGAACACGCATTAGACCGACGCCCGTCGGTGTTGAATATTTTGATTCAACAGAACATTTAGGCCTATTACGATAACTTTTTTAAAATCTTAACAGATATTGCAAATCTTAACGATAAAAAAGTTGACGATGGGATAAATGGTCATGACTATGAGACTGAAAGTAACCACTTTTTTCAGCCTGGGATCAGCGCTTCAGCATTTTTAACACTGGCCATGCTTGAGCTCAAGTCGTGCTGTGATATATCCGACTATGTTCGAGAGGTGAATCGAAAAATTAGGCAAGTTTAGCATTGTCACCTACAGAATCGTGGGGGCCCGCCAATGGGTGGCTCAGTAAATTTTTCACCATAGATTATCATGCAGTTGCTCTTCGTTTTTTGATCTTACTTACGTTTAAAGTCATATGCACATTCTCTTCATTTGCTAAAAAATAATTTTGCTTGTTTGTGGCGGGATCTGTTAACATTTCGGGCATCGATTTCGAGGTGAAGACCGATCGATCGAAATTCCACTTTCAAACCACTTTGAGGTTTAGTTTTTTCCTCCCTCCGGACAATTCGGCGCCCATTAACACTCAAAAAAGAAACGTGCTGTGTACAATAGGTTACCAGTGTGTTTCCACTCCAGTTTACTATAAGAACTCCAAATGGTTAGACATACACAGGCAGATTCTTCATAGGAGTACTATGTGTACCTATGGAGTACCTACTGACTGGGGGAAACCCATATCACGGAGTGGAGTATTCCCATATCAACACCGCAATTCTTGGACAATTATTTGTATCTTATATTTAGATACTTTTTCGTCATCTTCTCTTCCTTCCTCTCTCCTCTCTCCCTATAAACCCCTTCTTGTCAATTTTGAGACACTAAATTATGACCTTGGAAACATAAACAATGCCGGTGCAAGTTGATCGTTGTGTGTACTGATCTATGTTGGCAACATGATGGTTGGGCGGCAATTTTTGCAGGGAATTGGACACGTACATTCGAAAGCAGCAGATTTATGAAGGCAGTGTATAGATTTGTTAGATTTGGGCATGGAAGGGGGTGTCTGAACATTAGACCCAAATTGTAGGTACACAGCCAGTACCACAGTGGACCCGTGGTGGCATGGGAAATTTTCCTTCCTTTCCCTTCCCCCAATTTTTTTTTATTTTTTTTGCCTCCCCCCCCCCCCCCAACAGTTTGACCCTATGACCAGGGAAAAAATGAGGTTTGTTTTTTTTTGGCAAAAATCATTGATTGGGGCCAAAAATTTTGGCAAAGAGAATGTTTTTTTTTCCAAAATTGGTGGAAATCTCCAAATTTTTTGAATTTTTTCCTTCCTTTCCTTTTTCCCCTTTCCCCCCAAATTTGTATTTAACTTTCCCCCTTCCCCCAAAATCTTTCCTAACCCACCCCCTTCCCCCTGAAAAAGAAATATGGTGGCTGCCAGTGGCAGTTCCTTTAAGGTTAGGGTACCCTCATACAAATGTGCTTCAATCACATGTTGTTATTGGCACGTAACTATCAATTAATTTTAACAAGTTTATCCAGTATCTCTACATAAATACGTAAACAAGTTTTTTGATGATGGCTCAAAGTGCTGCCCTAATGGTTTAGAGAGTTATGTGGACAAGTCATTCCTGAGCACAATAATAAGTTATATTAAAAAAAAGAGTAGTGGGATCATCCCAGGTCTGTTTTACCTTAACTCACACCACTCAGGTCCATTTCCAACCCAGCCTTAGGCAGAGGCCACATGGAAGTCTGTAGACTTCATCTCATGGTGGACCTGATTAGCTTGATGATAATTTCCAAATATTACTATTATTCGTTGAAAACAATTAAATAGTAAGCAATATGGGAATGTTTGGTGCCCTCAACACCCATCGAATGTTGTGGTTTATCGGCTTTGCCCAGCCGCAACCCTCTACCACACACAAACGTCCATACACATCGACTTCAACCATGTTGATTCGCCAGACAACAGAAATGAAAATGCTTACCTCGCAATAAGCATGGTAAAAAAAAAAAACAGCCTCACACACCAACTTTCTGCGTTATCGCATTCTTTACATATTCCGGATACAAGTTGTATAACTGGTATTTTTTTATTTTCCAAATAAAAGTCAAAAAAAAAGAGTGCAATCGAGAGCGAAAGTGCTCACGCAACAACCATAAACAAAACAAAATCGGTTGGAATGGCCTTGCACTTTGACCCTGCTAGTAAACAAGCTGCCAAGCTATTTTTCGATAATATTTTTTTGCGTTTTTAAGGTTGTGAAAATTTACCCGTTAATTGGTGTAATTTATGTTAAACAGCCAGCATCTAAACACATGAATCCAAAAATACTTTCATGAGTTTTTGAAATTTGCTTTATAGTGTATGAGGAATAACCTAAAAAAAGTGGGAAAAAGTCGCAAACATTTCCCCTGTACGGCTTGCGACTGGGTACACAATGAGCATTAAATTTCTTACTCCGCGAAAACAAAAGTATTTCTTCCTTTAATCAAAAGTTATAAATAAATAAGCCACCCGGAAACAGTATTACAATGAATATTAAACGAAACTCAGTTCATAATAAAGCAATTTAGTTGTTTTAATTGCAAATCATGAGAATAAGAAGTTAAATAAACGTGGAAGAAGTAGAAAAATTTGGAATTGGTGGTTCGGCTTAGCGGAGGGTAACGGATCTATCGGACTCAGGTCAGAATGCCGTTTTATTTGTAACAAGAGAATAAAAAAAAAAAAGGAAATCCCCCCCCCCTCAAAAAAAAATAAAACCCCCCCACCCCCCCCGCTCCCCAAAAAAAAAAGCACAGAAAAAAAAAAAAAAAAAAAAAAAATAAAAAAAAAAAAAAAAAAAAAAAAAAAAAAAAAAAAAAAAAAAAAAAAAAAAAAAAGAAAAATAAAAAAATCGCTGGGTAACATTACTGAACATGAGAAATTTTAGGTTTTTTCAAAAATTATTCGCTCTTCCTTTTTAATTCAACCGGCCATCTTGGTCAAACTGTCCGGTAATTGTGATTTTGTATATCGCGGACAATTTTTACTGGTTAAGATGATGAAAAGGTATTTTAAAAAACATGTCAACAAGGCTCCCATGTATAACGATTAAAAGCTAGTAATGCATGTTCTCTGTGTTAGAGGGTTATATCCCTTAACACAGATCGATCTGTGTAGGTGCCCTCTGTGGGCCTAGTTGTGTCTGTCAGGCAGCTCGTCGTAACGTGATGCATTTAAATGAGTCACAAATAAGCTTGGTCCTGGTCAGTTATACAGAAACTACAAGGGTTAAAAAGTATAAGTCTGGGAACAAGGATTTCAACACGCACCTTAAATTTGGAAAGAAATAAAATGGTGGAACTTTACAAGTCGTGGCCAATTACCAACTTTTTTGGAAGTCACTTCTGCACTCATTTGACCATTTGGTTGACACTTTACCCCCCCATCGGCTACAGTTCTTTAAGGGGGAACATGAAGTGCTCTCATTACCCTCAGCTTCAACCATATGTTTACAGTTACACAGCATGTAATCATTGTTATTATTAAAGGGGCATAACTTAAATTTAAGTCTGTAAAATTTCATCTAGATATAGTGGCTTCACCACAAAACCCAATCTGTAAAGTTTGCCACCGATTATTTTAACCCGTTTTTAAGTGAGGAGCTAAAAACATGATGTTGTAAGCCTCCATAGAGTATGTGTAAATTAACCATTGGTAGCCCAATATTGGGCTTATTTTGCGCTCATAACATCCAAACCAATACATCCGTTAGACCCAAGATTTCACAGGATAAATAAAAAAAATAGTAGCTTTCTTCTGTACCAAATTTGACCCCTTCCGGTAAACTCTGGGGGTCCCTGGGGATGAGGGCTACAGCGATCAGACCATGGACCATTAATATTACCGCTTAACCCCATGAGATTCTAATGGTCGATTTGATTGGTTGGACATTGGGGTATATGTTATATTTAGCAATCACAGACATGGTAAGAAAAACTAAAGGGTGTACAGAAATAGAAGGTCTATTTTGAATAGTTACTCAAAGGTTATATGATGCATATATCAGGTAATGAGCTAATCAGAGATACGGTAAGGAAAGTGGTAGACCCCAGGCGGGTTAAAGGTAGGTTAACCTGATCAACAACCGTGCCCCCAACTTTCTTCCATCGAGATTGATGGTATCAGAAAAAAGTTCAATTCATTCGCAGTAGTTTAAGGCCCAGGAAATGTTGTTGATTGTTTTATGAATGATTCGGCGTTCACTGGGTTTCATGGCAGTATTTCGTTTTTTTTTTTACCCATTTCAGCACGTATGTTGTGAAGGCTCAGCTAGAACAGGACAACATTTGTGGAAGATAAGGAACAACGGTAAGTTTTAAGTAGCTAGTGGGTACAAAGGCCTAAAAAGGTGGTTAGTGTAATTGTGCTAAATTATATTAAGATTGCCAGGTCATTTGAAATCTTATACATTACCATTAAACATGGGGAAGATGACAATAGGTCTGCGTCAAAGAACCTCAAAATTCTGTCCAAGCCGGAGGCGTGTGTGTCGAGGGCAAGCCCTTGGCCAAGCAGAGCGGGCTCTTGGTGCAAAATAAGATACCTCTGTGCAACATAATGTGTCAATCGAAGTATTGGGTGATCAATATCTGGGGGGAGTGTACCTAATGCTCGATCATGCCAACTTATCGTGTCAACCGAACCCTTTCTTTAACCACAAACAATGACTGACGGAAACATATACAATGCCGCAGACTGTAGTATCACATTTGTTTGCACCGCAATGCATTCGAACGGTGCCCCTACTATGTACAGTTCCCATGAAAGTTTGGGAAGTTTTTATACTGGAAAAATAAAGAAAAACAAAACAGACACATAAGCGGAAAGGTATGCAACGGATATCCCATTGAGAGGGCCGCTATAAACATTGTGTAACATGGACTGTAGCAACTAAAAATAAAGCACAACACCTTGGATGAAAGGCTAATGACCTAAACAATTGGATAATTGTATCGGCAATTTTGTCCACTGTTTGTGACACAAATTACAAATCATTTTACAAGTAACCATTTAGCTAATCAAGTGAATCATTTAAGTACTGACAGAGTCTATTGATTGGTGGTCATAAATTTGATTAATTATATATTTGACTACAAAATCTGTACTCCTTTTAACCTGAAGCATAAAGTGACTTCATTAGTATTACCATGTTTGCAGTATATTCTGCCTACTGAAGTTTGAAGTGATCAATGTTCCAAGCTTTCACACACATGAATGTTGTCCAATTGATTCTGCAAACACTCAATGCAGACCCTGGCTGATAACCTATCATGCTAACACCACAGAAAAGGGCAATTTTTCAGAACATTTAACGGGTGGCAGACGGTCCACGGAAAAAAGTGCGTTTTATTGCGGTACATTGAAGTCAACCCACTATTCTGTAGTATTTTATGAGGAAGTTTTCTGGTCAAACTAAATTTTTTTTGTCAAACTGGGAACATTTTGTAGTATTATAGTGAGAATAATTATGTTCCTCTATAACACTATATTAAGATTTGATAAAGATTTGCGCTGTTGAAAAGGGATTCAAACATGTTACAGGAGTTGTTGATCACAATCAATTCTGTATCCGATTCTTCACTTATCCCACTCAGGTGGCGAAAGCACCCTTTAGTTACTTGTTAGTTATACCAAAGTTTGTAAATCCGGTTTTGTCCCCTTAACGAGGGTGGCCGGATTAACCTCACTCAGCAATAATGCTTTGTGAGGATTTATTTGAGCACAGATAATTGACCGTATGCCCTTCCTGACGTCAATTCACATTTTCGGCGGTGGGGCCTAGCCTTTGGGCAACCACGGCCCACCATGCAAGGCAGCCATGTGCTGGATTGGCCGCCATTAGCTCTCCAGAGCTGAAGCCCTTGTAGGTAGATCTCTTTTTTCATTCTAACCAGGGTAACCAGCTACCCTCCTCATCAGAAATCCATGGGGGTGACGGTTTAGCCCCGACAACTCGGCCTGGGACAGGTAGTACTGGTTACAGGATACCAGTAGCAGCCCTCAAAGGAAACCTTACCTGAATCAGGTTTATCCCTTGCAGGAATAAATACATGTACGCATTGTTGTTTGTGATTGAAGCACTCTGTACCATGTATAAACCCCTAAATTTCTATCTTTATATAAGACTATGACCTTTCATGATTTTTTCCTTTGATAATATAATATGATATATATGTTTGTTTTCTATTGACACGGGTCTGGTGGACAATGACCAATCTGCTCCGGAGCCCTTTCAAAGCTTACAAGGGGGACTTCAACCTTACCTTCACATCAACAACAAACGGAATATCACGGCCTAACAGCACTCCTACCTGGCCTCTACGCAGGGACACACCGTGTCCTCAGAAACACGCTGGAGTTCAGACCGCGAGGATCACAAAACGGACCAAATTTCATTTCACCAAGAAGCATCCCGTACGTTGAAGTAGACTGCTACAACCCACAAACACAAAAAACACAACACACCGTACTCGGTAAACTCCACCACTGCACATTGCAGTTGCAATGTGGAAATGTTGACATTGTGGTGGGGCTGCTCCTCAAGAAAGGAGCCGAGGTGAATCTTCCAATTACGTCCATACAGTGTCTGTTTAACCACCGGATGACCAGCATCCATATGAAGATGGGCGTTTTGTGGAATGGGGGTGGTGCATATCCAAGAAGGCCAATTCACTGCTCTAGAGGCTGTAGTGTTAGAGTATTACATTTGGAATGATTGCATGCTGCTACGCCATGGTGCAAGAGATAGCAATGGCCAGGCTTTACTCGCAGCTATGTTAAGCATAGAACACGATGTGATACCACAATCTTGGCACACACAGGTTTACATCCTGACCCTGATTATCATTATTGTGACACATTCAAGGACTGTTCAGGCGATTCCTGTTGGATCACTATGGCCGGAAGGTTTTTGATGTCTCGGTGAAACATGGAAAATCCTTCCGATCACTTCAAAGCAGGAACCACCGCAGATTCACAGAAGGGCAGCATTAATTAAACAGAGGAAGACGGTAGTAGGCATCAAAGGTCAGTGAGTACTCAGGGTGCGTTTGATACCCCAGTAGCCATAGATTGGCATGACCAGAACTTAACTTCTCAAGCTAATTGGTTGGAAAATCCCGGGTTTGAGATACAACCCCGGCTTCTGAGAGCATATCCATTGATGAATCTAGATTCCTAGAGTCATAGCACTATCACTAGAATCGCCAATCAGATAATACTGGGATCGCGCCATTGATTCTCTTTCAGCTGCCTTCCCTCCATTGCTTAACGTTTCCAATAACAAAGATCAATGCACCTACCATGCGGGTCTATAAGAGGCGGTGGTGCCTCTCAGACGGCTCTGATGCAAAATGGAATGGTAAGGAAAGACATTAACAGTACCGTTTGGCATGCTCCCTTGCTGAAAAATCTTGACGTGTCGCACAACTGGCTGCAAAGTCTCCCACCAGCACTATTCTTCTTACCTGCTTTGGGATCAGCGAGAGGCGCAATCCAACGACATCAAGAGTCTGCCGTTTGAGATGTGGATGGCCTAAACTAAAGACGGCCAATTTCTCAAGGACGAGCTCGAAATCTTCCAGCTGTCCGTCGTTTCACTCAATGATTCTCCACCGTGTTCGTGACCCGATAGGAAGATTGGGATTACTGAGTCATAAACGGCTTCCAAGAGCCATACTCTTCATACAGGGTAATCCGTCAAGATGGCGTCTAAGATTGCTGAAATCTCACGAGCTGCAGCCAGTATTGGGTTCCCTTCTATTTGAGTCAAAGATGCATCCATCAAGTTAACACGCTTGGTTCAGGTACCACGTCTGATGACGTTAGACGGTCACAGGCCACAACACAAGACTCAGCCAGACTCGTTTGATTCGGATCTTGCTACAGAACAGAGGTGTGTTCACGTACATTTTGGTCTGTAACAAACTTCAGACGGCACCGCCTGGGAAGCACAAATATCTCCATATTACAGTATATTGTTGAGGAGAGTGCAAAGTGATGAGTTTGGATCTCTTGAAACTCTAGACTTGTCCGCATAATAGACTACAGCGTGCCCTGTTGGTTTTTACCATGTCTTGCCCCCACTGACCAAACTGAACTCTGTTCGTACCATCATATTCGGAGTTGGACCCATGATTAAATGATCCCACTGGTCTCATGATCTGTGAAATGTTCACCAATAGGCTTCAGCACTTGGTCCATCGCCAGGTCCATAGGTTATCTTTCAGGGGCAGCAGGGATGTTTAAACTTCTCCGCTCGTCATCCTATCAGGACACTGGTAGTCTTGGAATAGGCGACAGCCCTGCCTCTCAGCTTCCCTCAGTCCGCGGACACTTTCGTTTATACGTCCCAGTCGGCTCCGTAATGCCGCGGCGGCAGCATCGTTCAGTTTCTCAGCCAGTCCAGACACAGTTCAGTAGGAATGCCGCGCCATGGCAAGCACAGGCGCCTCTTGTGTTAGCAACTTACGAACCTATATCTTTCAAATAACAGCTGATGAGCTGGAGGTCATCATAAGGTCGACTATATCATCAAATTCGGAGGATACAGTTCATCAGATGATGGTTCAACACCAGGAAATTGTGGTATGATACTTTTTTTTCTATATTACTTTTTTCTTTGGTATAGGTAACCAACTTTTATTGAAGATGCTGTTCGGTTGTTAGATGACTTGAGTATGATGTTCTTTGAATTGCTGTACGTTTATATTGTTTTAAAACATACAGGAATTAAAGGTGGGGGCCCGATAATGGCTGATACAAATTTTGACTTAAAATGGGGGGGGACAGTCGAAGCAAACATTTCAACTAAATTGGGTCCAACGCTTGAAGATGCTTCACCTAAAATTTGAAGATGTTTTTGTTCATTACAGCAAAGGAATACATACTGACATTAAATTTCACTGGGGTACTGAAGAAGCTTTCTTCTATACCAAAATCTAAATTTTGATGAGTAATTGTGGGGGACGATTTGTCTACAGGATCACCCACCTTTAACATCAAGGCTTTACCCTCATGTGCATTACTGTAATTTTTACAATTGTTTCTGAATGGTTACTTATCTATCAGCATCTAAGCACGATTCGATGGCCACTTTTGAAGGAATATTATGTAATACTCAAATTAATTGTTTGCTTTACACAGAGATAGAGAAACACTATTTGTGATTGGTTTACTCAGGGGCTATCTCATTTGTGTCCTGTAATGAGCCATCATACAGGCTTGTATCGATAGTTGGTATGTGCCCAGGAGGGTATATGACATATTCATTTGCGAACCAATTACAGTCCAATTCTGAATTTAGGATTTCTTGCCACCACTCCTGTGTGTACGACAATCTTTTCACTGAGACACAACAAGTAACATTAAGGACTTTCATTAAACTCTAAGAACTTTAAGGTCCCAGAAGCGATGATAAACCTACTCCAAATCTTATTGGACGTTCCATTCCAATTAACAGTTTCAGAAAGAAGAATAGAACAATAAACAAAAACAAAACAGACTAGCCCCCCAGTGACATCAGTAGTGAACTATTTATTTTCAGTCAGTGTCATGAAAAGATTCACACCGTCACCTGGAATTTTCTATATCTTGAAAATCATGACACCACAAATGATTTCATCACCAACCCAAATACTTGAATCTTTCTGGTCCCTCCTTGTATATCTTGACACAACCACATCAATTCTATTTGCATTTCCTGTGACCTTTAAAGGCCTTTAAGTGATTTGCTAATCAGAAAATCGAAAAATCATAAACATCGAGATTTTGCATGTTGTAAACATACAGTATCTACATACCCTGCAATGAGAAGACCAGAAGCACCTAATAAGGACCAATCAAATTTAGTCATTATTGTCCTTCCGGACACGTACACAACACGTATTGAATGGGGAATCGTAGCTGGAACACTGCGTTTTCCTATTTTGTTAATTCTTCAGTTTGGAAAAGGTACTTATGAAAATTCTAAACCTACTTATCCTCACTTTGAAGCGACGCCTGCAAATTTCAAGATTTTTCAAATGCACTGTAGTGTCTTTAAGGGATGAATTCAGTATTCTGCCACCACATGCCTTCAACATGCATTTATTCCATGAGGCTGCTGAATTCACTTGGTGGGTGGTACAATACAAACTTCTTTCCAAACTTATCTAATTTACTCTAGATGTTTTGGCTTGCATTTAGAAGGTTTGGACGTTTTTTTTAGCCTTATTATTTCCATCTTTCTTCAATGTTCTGTGTGCTGCTTTCTTTTATATACAGCCCAGAAGTGGTGAGATATCTCCAAAGAGCCCTCTAGCACCGCAAAAAACGGATTCCGAGGTAACCCTGCTGTTTCCCAGCATCACCATGCTAGCCGTGTCCAACAACCAGATCGCAGAAATCCCCTCCGATATCCAGTACCTCACCAAACTCTCTAGTCTGAAGATTGACGGCAATGACAGGATCATTACTCTGCCCCCTGAGATGGGACGTCTTAAAGGCATGCTGTATGACATCAACCTTGAGGGCTGTCGTATGATGGAGCCACTGGCAAGTCTGTGGAAAACTTCTGCCAATGATCTGTTGGGTTATTTGCGATCTGTTTTGGATGAGTAAGTATGAGCTAGGTTCTAGCTTGCCTGCGCTGTACGGGATCCTCGTACTGCATCTGACATAAAAAAAAACTACTTGGACAGGAGATACGTATTCCTTGTATAAGCGTTTACTTGATGAATTACAGATCAAGAAACCAAGGTGTGATGTTCCTCCTGGCTCACCAAATCCATGCACGCTTGTGTTTGATTCTGTACAACAAATTATTAATCAGACTGTAGAAGCAATGCAATGCAGTGCAGGGTAGCTCAATTTGTGGCTAAAGATTACAGCAGAACAGAGTACAAAGTTTCACAAATTCTTGAAGAGCTGCTAAGGCCATCCCAACTGGCTGTCATGTGCAAATATTAAAAATCATGAAATTGTCATTCCTCCATCACAGATTACATTCACATAGAAAACACAAACCAGACAATACCATCTTCAAAGATACAGAATCGTGAAATCATATTGATATACATATAAGTATATATTTTTGGCTTACGAAGTAAGTCTATAAGAGAGTGCTGGGTGATAGATCAATATGTTCATCAAACTTTATTTCCCATTACTCCACAGTATGAAAACAAAACAGTTATATGGAGGAGTTGAGCAAAAGGTCTATAGGGCCCAAAACACTCACCCCCTTGGAATACATTAACACGCAAGAAACAGGGCATAACTATCAAGAAACGCACAGAAAGTTTTTTTTTTTTTTTTTTTTTAAATCATGAAATTGTCATTCCTCCATCACAGATTACATTCACATAGAAAACACAAACCAGACAATACCATCTTCAAAGATACAGAATCGTGAAATCATATTGATATACATATAAGTATATATTTTTTCTTTACTCAATCTCAAACTGGAACTCTCTTCCAATCCCATCATGATTGAGATGTTGTTAACCAATGTGTTCTTGGAGCACTATAGTCAAAGACAGAATTAGGCGACCCATTGCAAGTGTATCAAGGTTTGTCAATCAGCATGGCACGGACTGTGATTGGTTTGAATGTGTGGTATGGGCGGGACAAGTTCGATCAAAATATGATTTAAAAATGTCAAAAATGCCCTATTTGAGTCGGGTTTGAGTCAGATGCACAATAATTGGTCTGCTTATTCTGTTCCTGACTATAAGTTAGGGTTTTGGGGTTAGATAATGCTCCTGGAGTACTAAGTTGGAGTTAGGGTTATGGTGGTAAAATTTCTGCTTAATTACATTATATCTTTCCCACCTACGCTATATAGATGAGGTGACATCAATGTTTACAAACACAAGTTAGCACCTGGTTTACTGACATGTTAGAGGTGCGAAGAATATGCCCATACAGTTACAGCATTCAATAGCCTTATCACGCCTGATTGAGCGCGAATTTTAAAAGCACAAGCCCTGCAGATGCTTACGCATACTGCCGGGCAGTGCTTTGTTCGTTGCCCGGCGTTGCCGTCACATGTCAACTCATCTATATATCATGTGCTTTATTGACGGAATTAAGCATATGATACAGAATTGATGCGAAGGGCGTAATGTAATTATGCCAGAATTCCAAGTATTTTTGTGCTCCAGGGGCGCAGTTGGTTGACAACATCTCAATTTTGCTCTAACCTCAGTGTATCACACTAAGACCATTAAGGCTTTCAAACTTGTTTCTGTCACAGTGCCAAGCCATATACACGGATGAAGTTGATGCTGGTAGGCAAAGCAGGCATAGGAAAGACCACCTTGCTGAACGAACTCAGAAAAGAAAGTGTGGGACCAATAGCTGCACAGTTGCCAGAGGTAAGGATTAATAAAGGCTGGTATTCTGGAGGGAACTCGTCTAACTTTAGCAGGAACTTCAGATCTAGGTTTAAAGGGATTAGCAGCGATATTGCAAGAGAATCGAAAAATGTGGAAATACATTTGTTTTAACTTATAAATCAGGGATAAGTGTGTACAATTCCATATAACTGCTTTAATGTAGAAACAAACCACAAAATAGTGAAAAAATGAAGTATTTGAGGAAATTTGTCATACTGTCTCACGCAAATATACATACAGCGATGACGTCTCAAAATCTACAATAAACAGCTGATTGTGGTTTACACTAGCACATAATAAACAGATCGATAATGTTTGTGTTTAAGGTCAAACTGTATTGATGATGGTGCACAATATCACGCTTAAAATCTGGGATATTCACCGAGAAAAGGCTTTTTTTTATCTCAGGTCGGAATTTTGATACGCACGTATAGAAATTAAAGAATCATATAAAAAGTACTACTGCCTTGTCTTTAATACACGGATTTCAAGCCAACCACTTGCAGTTTATGTTTTCATATCTATGCCAGTAACAAATATACAAAAATATGAATTTTGATGATTTTTTCGATGTTTCGGATTAGCAAATCGCTGCTAATCCCTTTAAATCAGGGTTAGTCCTTTTTGAATGGACCTTTTATCTTTCAGCATATTACCATAACTTTACACTTTTGTATCTGGCAGGAATATGCTGAGCTTACAGTCTTTGGTTTGATTATTTCATTGTTTTAATCCTAAATTGAATCACTTTTTAACAGCACTTCTTGGAGCGACAAGATTACTTTCAGAGTGGAGGTAAGACTACCTTAAAAGGGACCAACCTCTCCCGGTCGGTGTTACGTCGGCCGATTGGACCTTCCAGAAGAAGAGGTCAAAACAAGGAAGAGTTACTTTCAGTACCTGGGATTTTGGTGGCCAAGTAGGTCTTTTAGAATGTTCATATATTAATTATCTTTGTTCAATTATCGTTATACTGGCAGTTTTCATTGTAGATGTTCATTACATTTGATACTACTGTAATTTACATGGTAAAAAAATGCTTAAACTTGGTTTTAGTGTTTGAAGTGCCAGGCTTGCACAGAGCATTATAGACCGTATTCATATGACGTCAGCCACCAGACATGTTGGTGGACCGATTCTCAATTGCAGGACTACAATCATAAGCTGTCAATGATCCATGTTTCGCGTTGGCCAGATTCATTGACGGTGTGAGGTATGTAGTACTGGAATTGCGTCTATCTTGTCCCCAACGGCTTGCTATTGAATCGTTCTATAATCTTAAATTGGAACCATCACATTAAAAAGAATGAATACATTTGTTGTATGCACTTTATTGCTTTGTGCTAATTTCAGGAGGAATTCTATTCCACTCACCAGTATTTCCTGACCAAGCTCTCCTTATACCTTGTCATGATTTAAAACATCAATCCCAGATGGAAGACGGCCATAACAGAATCTCAGCATGGCTGGTTACAACAGGTATGTATAAGGGCACTTAGTAGATTACGGTTTTTGTGACACATTTGGCAGCAGCGAAAAGACTGCATTTATTACTTGTATCAATGATGCAGGAGTTTAAGGTAGGATTATCGGCACGCTTTCGTCCCCAGATCTTGTTAAAATTCTTATGAATTTGTATTGGTGAAAGAAACAAGTGTACCCAAAATTTTAATTTTTTCGCTAATTTTCAATTCCCATAACTTTGTACAGAGGCTGATTTGGTCCTCAACGCAAATTGAAGACCAAAATGGCAATTTTTTGTAAAAAAAACTACACATTTTATTTAATTATATTTTTCTCAAGTCATGATGAGTTAATAATATTGGTGTTTGTTTTTAATGGTTAAAAAAGAGTTCAAAAAATCCATACATTTTTTATTTTTCTGTGGTCATCAAAACCAACGAAAAGGTGGTCGTCAACAACACTTTTTTTGTTTGAAGTATGTCGGAAATACTGAAGTAATCCACTTTTCAATAATTTTCCTAGAATAAACTACAACTCTCCCCTGGTGATAATAAGGTGTCTATGAAAAGGAAATCAATTTATAGAAATTCTCACGTTAGATTTTGCAGATTGAGTGTTTCTATGAATACTAGGGTTTTTTAATTTTCCCGAATGATTGTTTCCCTAAATATTTTTTCTTTTCTAAAGAATAAACACTTGATTCAAAAAGCCAACATGAGATGTTAGGTATTTTGTTTACCCCACTCCCTACATTTTCAGCTTAAAAGCCACCTTCCATTTTCTGGGACAAAATTGATTTTTTAAAAATTAGGGAATTTTTAAAAATAATAAAAACACTAAAAACAATCCTGCGTCTGAAACGTGCAAAAAAAATGTGGAGGAGAGTTCAATCCTTACCATATGCCAATTTGGACTAAATGATTCAGGGGTTTTTGATTTATGGTTATTTTCTGTAAAGACCATTTTTATAAAATCCGATGATCCTACTTAATGCCGTGCACTTGCCCTGTGAGGAATTGGGTATGTCACAAGGTTAAGCATGTTAGTGTCCATAGACCTAACAGGGAATTTCTCTCTATATTGTATTCATCTTCCGCGAGTCAGTGACGTTAGCACACGTCAGGCGGATATTTCTCGCGCTCATCTAAGTGCTGGCTTTAATTGCTGTTTGTTGGTGTACGCCAGCGCTTTCTATCGATCAACGCTGGCATATAGTGCCTGCGACCACTTGAAATGTCCTAACTCGAGGAAGATAAATGCCCTACAGCTTTATTCACTGCTTGCTCTACTTACAACCAATGGGTCCCGGGTTCGAGTCCTGTCTTGGCAGGGCAGAAATAAGTCACTGGTATCACCTCAATGAGATAGAGTCTGTGATAATACCGTTTAATTACAAAAATTCCAGATCCAAAGGATTTTGTTACAAAGTTTGTGATTTTCTATATGAAGGACTCGATTTGAGCTTCCTATTTCACACAGTATTAGTAGTTGGACAAGCATGATGTATATGCAATAAACATATTTGTTAGAAATTTGAGGGCGCCTTCATCTGGAAATCTATGAATCGGAATGAATTCGTCCTTATCCAAACAAAATTATTCCTTCTCTTTGCTTACTTCTTCTAACATGGATTGTCACCCCTAAATCACCAAAGAAATCACAAATTATCTTAACTTTACAATGTGTGTGGGTAATGATGGACACAAGTATTAAGCATATGTCTTCTGTCATCACCAAACATGCATATTAAAGGCCAATGGCCCAATTGCTAATAGCCTCGTCCCAAACCCCAAATTTTACTGAAAGTGGTCAGTGTTTTGGTGTCTGAAGCAAGCTACTATTTTGCTCATCTACCCTGTGAAATCTTGCGGCTAAAAGATGTTTGGTTTGGATGGTTATGATCAAAAACGTGCCCCATTTTGGTCGACCAATATTAATTTTTACACATACCTGTGGGTGTGAAACTGGTCAATATAAAACTAAAATCAAACTAAAAACTTCAGATATTTTTTTTTTGGCCGGGCCATCCCCCTTGAAATGAAATACCTCATTTGCATATTTGTTCTGATTGCCCAATAAAAAAGGCAGCCCACATTTTGTAGTCTCTGAATACGGAAAAATTAAATTCTAGTTCTACTTTTTATTGGACTTTAAAAATCAAATGTGATGTTAAAAGGTTTATTGGCATCACTCAATATGAAATTTGGAAATTTGGTCATTACAGAAAATCAGCTAGTTTTTTTTAAAGGTGAGTGACCCAGTTGACATCCTAGTCCCCCCCCTACTTAACTCCATCTATGTAGAGTGTGCTGAACAATTTATGTACCAGTTTAAAAATCTGATTTTATTCCACGAATATGACTGAATTTTAGGAATTGATATTGTCAAAAGTAATTGATTTCTCCTCCTTTAATTTGAGCCACCATTGGTCAAAACTAGTCAAGAGTTAAAGAAGCGGGTTCAAATATGCTGGAGGGGTCATAATACGAAAGTGGCATTTTACTTAGCCCAATATGGGCATGATGTGGTCATGATAAATTAATTTTTAATCCTTGAATAATCTTGAAGAATCAGCAAATTACCTTGAAACTGAGAATAAACCTTCCATGGGACCCCTGAAATATCCCATGACCTTTAAAGGTATATTTCCTGATCCTGACACTTTATGTATGGCTAGACAGATGTCTTCCTGGTGGGCATAATAATATTATGAATGCAGTATGATTTATAATAACTCATAGGCCATCATAATGAATTCCTGTATAACACTTAAGGTACGATCAGTGATTAGATAAATCAGAAACTCACAAAAAATCATTTTGAAAATCATATTTGTGGAGAGTGTAATTGGTCCTAACATGCTCTATCAATGTAAAAGTGAAAGGTTACTTGTACGCGTAGAGTTTGACATTTCCAGACAAAAGATGCTTAAATTGTCCAATCTAGTAATCTAACTTTCATCTTGATTCATTCTTCTTCTTCTTCTTCTTGCTTATGAGGCAGCAGCTAAATATGTTGTTAGCGTTGGAGCCAACTCACTGTTGATTGGTTGGGTTTGGAGAATCTGTGTCCACTGGTGGACTAAAGGTAGGGCACTCATTGAGAATGTGATCCGCCGTCTGTGATGGAGAACCACATTGCAGGCTGGTGTGGCCGCAGCCCCCATCGTGCATAGTGCGATTTAAGCGACGACTCCTGTGCGAATCCGTTTAAGGTGACCATTCCTTGCGTGGGGGAGATTGCTGCCAGGTGGTAGTTCTGTCTGGGGTAATATGAGAGTTGACAGGGTCTGGGTATCTAACCAGCGTATTCTCCATGTCTGTTAGATGTTGAAAGGGTAAACTGAGAGTTTAGCAAGCGTGTCGGCAGAAAGGTCGGCGAGAGGCGTCCTCTTTCTACCGAGTTGGTGTGATTCTTTGGACAGTGTTTATTCAGCAGGTGCTTGTTGTCACAAGCAATGCCTTATCACTAGTTTTATGCATGTGGTGTTCTCTCCAAGTACTGCAGGTGGCAATTGCCTGAAAGCACTGGTAGGAATTCCGATGGAGTAGGAACGTAGCAGTCAGTGATGGTTCTCAAGTCTCGTGAGTACTGTGTCCAGCTTCTTTGTGGTGAGAGCTGTTTGCCATGCTGGGGCGGCATATTCAGCAGTGCTGTAGACCAGGGTCGTTGGGCTGGCACCCCATGAAGATCCACTAAGTCGGCACAGGAGGTTATTGTTCGAAGATACCTTGGCGCACGCGGACTCGAGGTTTCTGCCGGTAAGTAGCTGCCGGTCAAGCTTCAACTCCCAAGTAGGTTGGTGTAGATTGTATTGCAGAGTCGCTCCATTGAGGTTGATTTGAGCCTGGGTGATGAGCCTCTTGGTGTTGAGGTGGAGGCAGTAGCGGTGGTCTTGGCTTTGCTCACTTCAGTCTCCGAGGTCTTGAGATTAGCCTGCAAGTAGGGCCCAGGTCTGTATTCAGTGTTGCTTTCTACTTCTGTCCAGGTGCTGTCCGAGTGGAGGAGGGCAAGATCGTCGGGTAGCCATATTGTCTAGATGTGTTTTGATGTAATTGCTGAATATACAAGTTGAACAGCATAGAGCCATTATCGATCCTTGTGGTACTCCCTTCCTCAGACGACTGCTCTGCCCATCACAAGTCTTGGAGAATAAAGCTACTGTTTGCAAGCATGTTACATATGAATTGTACCAGGTGACGATCCGGGATGGTCCTGAGAACTGAGTGTCAGGCCTGGTGGTGCCACACGGTGTCGTATGTTGCAGTAAGGTCCACCAAAATGACGCCTGCCTTACGAGGCTTTTCAAAGCTTTCCTCAATATCGTTTGTGAGTTTTACAATCTATTGACAGTGCTCCGGCAATGGCGATCCTGCTTGTTCGTCAGGAAGATGGGGATCGACGACGGGCTCAAGCCGGGCTCAGGAACCATCCTCTCAACACAAACGAACTTCTTCACAACATTGTTAGATCATACTAAAAAGCGCGCTACTGGCTTAATATAATTAACCTGGGTTGGGTCATTTGTATAGCTTTATACCAAAGCACAGCAGGTCAAACATATTCGCCCTGGGCCAAAATCTCAACTTACATTTCATTCTATAATAATTTCCTAGAAACTTAGCACAATTTGTGTTGCAATAGATCGAATTCCATATTAGCGAAAATGTTCTGACATCGTCTTTATGCTGTTTTTGACCGGTGGAATATGCAACAATGTAAAATTACACTTCACAATATTCCATCCATGAACAATGTTCCATTATACAGTTTGCTATTTCCGATATTCTTGTTGTTCATCACTTCACATGGGCTCTCGGAACCTCGTGTCACACGCATTGCTCTTTCCGGTTTCCACTGAATGTGACATGCATGACCCCGAGCAGTAGTTGGTTGGAATAGATCACACCACATGCATTTTGCAGGGTGTGACGTCGTAATTACACGTCGTGCCTCGATTTGTTGGTGGTTCAGAATTCTTTGACGTGTGTATCGCAGTGGATTATCGGTCCCGGCGCAAACCTAACCTCCTTTATAAACAGTGTTGAGTGTCCGGTAAAGTTTCTTCGTGCTCAGGAGTTTGAAGAAGACACACAGTAGTGATATTGGGCGTACTTCTTAGGGTTATCGACAGGCTTGTTTGGTTGGGGGAGTGGCGATGATATTAAGCTCTCCTCCATATCTTTGGGTAAGGGAATGGTTGGTAAGGCAACCTATTAGAACCCTGAGCCAATCTAGACATCGTTGGGCCGCATTGCATCAGGAACTCTGCGGGTATGTTATCAGGGCCCTGGGTCTTTCCACTCTTTAGTTGGCCTGATAGCAGAGGTAAGCTAATTAGTGAGAAGGGTGTTGAATGTGACCCGTCCACGCCGGGGCTCGACGAAGTTTGGTGATCTCTTTTTTGACGAGCGAGTGTGATCCTTTCAATGTTCTTGAAACGACCATTTTGCGAGGATTGCTCAGCAATTGATTGGCAGTCACTGGACATTTCGATGGTTTGGATGCCCTGCCGGTGATGCGGTTTATGGTCTTCCAGACCCTTTCCGCTTGAGTGGGTGAAGTCGATTCCTTGGACCGTCTCCGCCCAGCGCTCACGGTGTTTCTGTCCAGGCCAGTTTGGTCAAATCTTGAACCTTCAGATGAAGCTCTTCCCCGGGTTCAGATTCAGGAATCTTGTAAGAGTTCACATTCCTCATCCCAAGATGGGATATAACTGTGACGGCAGCCACGTGGGATGGCCATTCTTTGCTATATTCAAAAATAGTTGACACAGTGCTTGTGTAAAGTTTTCCAGTATGGAATAAGGTTGGTTGTCGGGAGGTTGGGCCACTTTCGGAATCCACCAGGTTCTTGAACCGGTCCCAGCCGCCCTTGCGGAAGTTTCCCCTTTTCACTGGCTTTGGTTGGTACAGGCTTAGCAAGCTTCGGAAAGCGGTCGAGAACATACGGTGAATGGAGATGGTGTCCATTTTGCAAAAGCAAGGTCAGGGTTGGTAGACGTATTCCACCTTACAGATTTTGAAAGTGTCCTGGTTGCTTGGGTCGTGTAGAAGTTGTTCCCCGGATTTTGAGGCCCAGTCCGTTAGGGTAGCTCCATCAGTGTTGGTTTTCCTGTAACCCCAGTAATGCTATGGCTTTAAAGTCGCCAGCCTAATGCAGGGTGCACCCTAAGTTGGTAGAGAGTCTCCTTGAAGCCGATGGTTTGTTGGCTTGTAGTCATTGGTGACATGAACACCTGCAATTTGGGTCATTGCCCATTCCAGGGTGGATTCTGCAGGAGAGGTTGCCATTTTGTTTCCATTGTGGCTGAGTTTACTAGCACAGGTGGCAATCCCGTGGGTAGCGCGCTCGGTGTGTGCAGCTGGTGTAGCCGCAGATGTTCAGAATGGAAACTGTCAGTAGCGTGTGTCTCTAGGAGAATTGCCAATGGAACTTATCGTATGTGTGAAGGTGTTCGATGATGTTATCTTTGCCCTAGTGAGACCTTCTACGTTTAGTTGGAGCAATGAGATGCCATCTGACTTGACCATCTGGTGATGCTGCCCTAATAAGGTCACGTGTGCCAGACTGGCATTAGATAGTGGGTCCTCTGGCGGGGCTGATTAAATTTTTTTGTTTTTCATCTTGATTCATTCAATAATCGTTTTTGATATGCAAACTATTAAAACTGATTTTTGTATCCCTAGAACACTGAGTGTGTAAAATTAATATTTGTCAACCAAAACAGGGCATTTTTTCACATCCATAAAACATCCAACTAAACATCCTTTAGCTGTGAGATTTCACAAGTAAACAAGAAAAAATAGCTTTCTCATATGCCAATATTTTTGACCACCTCGGTAAACTGGGATTACCAACTGGGCCATGGACCTTTATTTCTGGTCGAGCAAATCACTAATAGTGCCTTTAATTGTCTGAATCCGGACTTTTTTAGATACAAAATCACTCAAGTTCATAACAAAAAAGATCTTTGCTATCCTTGAGGTAATTGTTAATTTGGAGGTCAGGCTCATGCAAAATTGTCTTTTGTCAAAAAGTGAAGGTGCCCTTCCCACAACACCTGTGAATGGTCCCTTTAATATAGAAAACTTGTCAATGTTAATGCAATTGGCATTAGACCCAGACAACAGATCTCTTAAAGGTGCAACGCGAGATTTCAAGTCGTCCATATTTCTGTGATATGTATCGTTACATATAGCTTAAATATGCAATAGATTCCTACCTTTTATTTGGCTACAGAAATAACGTCAAATGAAAATAAAGGTGATTTGTATATGCTTACCTTTCAAAAGAAAACATGGCTGAATTTTGGTATTTGCTCCTATAGGAAATTAGAATTTCACAATTTTGGTACCAAAGAACGTTCTCAGCTTAATCCTTTCAGGTAGGGAATTTTGATAGAATTCTTTACACCAGTGCAAAATCAGAATTTCCAAATTTTTAGGGAAACCTTGTTTTTGAAATCTCTCGTTGGCACCTTTAATTACGCTCTTACCTTTCTCTTTTCAGGCTCGAGCACCCAATTCCCCCCGTCATCATTGTGGGCACACACCATGACGTTGTCATGCTTGAACGCAACAAATCCAATCAAAATACTATTGGACTGAGCTGAAACGCATCATCTGTGAAAAATTCATGTAACATCGCCCAGCCTCAAGCGGTTGGCCACCGCATGTAGAGACTGTGGGGAATCAAGCTGTCACCTTGGCATAGGGGTGCTCAATTGAGGGATAAAATCTATGACATAGCATTTTCCTGACAGGGTGGTGTAAATGATTGTTGATTCGACTATCACTAGATCCGCTATTAGTTGTTGTCATTTTCATCAGGTTCTTGGCCCAAGAAATCTTTTATTTTGATGCTGCCATTAGTTAAACATAAAGTCGAGAAACTTGACAATCGTCTAAATTTGTAATATGTTTGGTTTTTTTTCATTCCAAACCATTGGAGGTCAAGAGTCAACTCTGCTCTAAGGGTTTTTTAGGTTGCCTGATGCATTCGGAAAGAACTTCTGTCAGCATTATTTGTGTGTCTGTGTGTCTGTGTGTGTGTGTTTAGTGGGTTAGTGTGTTGTGAGTCCCTGGTAGTGAAGAAACAACTAATATAACCTTCTCCGCCTGAACTAAGGAGTGACCGCATAGCTTCACACATCTGAACGTGCGAATCCCAGTAAGCCGCAGCTGTAAATCGCGATCGAAAAGTTGGCGTGCGCATACGAATTACACAATAGCTGCGTGAAAGCTATGACATCACGCCTCCGTTCAGGCCGGACAAATATAGTAATCCACCGTGTTAGACAAAACCTGAGACCTATAGTCATTTTCTTTACCTCCGTGCAGTGATTCATAACCTTACGCATCCTTTTACACACGCTCATAATGCCTGTCTTTGTGCACGTGTGTAAATATGCCGTCACTTTATTGATGCGACCATCAAATCTTGTGAAGTCACTGCACAGAGTAGTCGGCAGATGGAGTATATTAAAACCACTAAAGGTCCGTTCATACTTCACGCATTGCATGCGTGCTTGCAATGCAGCCTACCAAATCGCACTATGCAATCACTTGCAGTACGCACGCAAATGCAGTACTGCAACAAAGTTTAAATTTATTTTACTGGCCATGCATCAAGATGCAGTGGGGTGCATGAGTGGTGCAGTATGCCAATTTTCCTGCAAACCTTCGCAAGTTTACTGCACCGTACTGCAACCCGTGACCTGCAGTGACCCCTCGGTTGACCTTCATAAATCGTTAGGATTCCGCAGCTGAAGTGAACGGACATTGCAGTGGACTTTACTGCAAAGCAATGCGTGCAGTGGAAGTATACGGACCCTTTACTCCAACTTGAAGATGTACTACTCTTAATTGCTTTCCTTTCTTTTCTCCACTACCAAGTGTAATCAGTTTACATATATGGCAGAAAAAAAGTAAGTATTAGGCAAAAAAGAGTTTGTCCTCAGAAGACCGCACACATTTCCTTTGTTTAATTGGTTTTTTAAGCTCATTATTTTTGGGGGTTTTTACTCAATTTTTTTTTTCTGAACAAAAGGTTCTAAACTGTTGTAGTAGCTTCACTCTGATATGATTTGGTTTCAGTATTATTAATATTGAATTGAAATTCAGAGCAACATTTTGATTGCCTAGACAAGTTATACACCAGTATTTTTTTATTTCCATTTCCCCTTACCCCCTGCTTTTTTTGCTATAGCTTCATCGCCACGCACGTCCTGGTGGTTGAATGTGCATGTTCTTGCATTTCAGCACAGCTGTTTTGACCCCATGTAAATTGTCTCTTTTTTTTTCAGCAATTTTTAAGCAAGGCGGACACAATTTTGACAACCGATACAAGTAGGGACATGCAAAGCTATTACCTCCCCCGCAAAATCAGAAACCTACAATTGCGGGAATCTTTCCTATAGGCCTACAAAGGTCATAATTTTTATGGTTATGGCGCCTCTATATGTCTATTTCCCATAGAAAGACTTGTAAATAGATTTTTATGACAATCATATTTGCCCGCAATGAAATTTCATCAAATTTTGTCAGAAAAACAGGAAATTTACTTAGTGACATAAATACGCCAAATTATTTGTCAAAAGTGTGTCGCCGTTGATAATTTTTGTTTTATTCTGGTATTGTACACATAAATGAGACTTTCAACAGCTGTGTCAGTTCAAATGGTGTAGAAAGTTTGAAGACCTTCAAGATTTTATCATGAGTTGCTGTTGTGTTCTCTTTTTCAGATGCCGAGATAAAGAAGCCTTCCTGATGAAGCGTGTCCCACACTCTTTCCCTTTTGCACTTGGAGAAGCTATTGCACACATAATGGTACAAAAAGACGAGGGCCAAGAAAACCAGTCCTTAAAGAGCCAAGAATACAAGTCATTCAAACAGAAATTTATTGTTAGCAACTACAGTTTTTGCCTTGCTGTAATTAACCCATTGTTTCTGCATGTTACTACGTCATCAGAATTAAATATTTTTTGGAATCAGCATGAAAAATGCATTTAAATGCGTCCAAACAGCCTAGTCTTAGGTCAGATTTTTTTTGAGTTGGGCTTCCTTCCCAAATGACCTGCTGTCATTTGGGAAGCCATCTATAACCGGCCTGACTAAGGAGATGAACGTCATAGCTTTCACACAGTCGTGAACGTGCGATTTGCATAACCGCAGCGTAATCGGAGCGTATAGACAAAGTTGCGTGCTCAGTACAATACACATAGTGTGAAGCTATGACACACTCCTCATTTCAGGCCGACAACATATAGTAATCACCTGTGTTAACAAAACCTTGAGACCTATAGTCATTTTCTTTACCTCCGTGGTCGTGGATGTCATAACCTTGACGCAGCTGTACGAACGCAATCATAGATTCTGTCTTTGTGCACGTGTGTAAATATGCCGTCACTTTACTGATGCTACCATCAAATCTCACGCTGAAGTCACGGCACAGAGGTAGGGCAATGGAGTATAGTAGACCCACTAAAGGTCCGTTCATACTTCACTGCCTGCAAGTGCAGTGCTGCAATCGCAGCCCTACCCAACAATCGTCACTCTGCAATCACTTGCAGTACGGCAACGCAAGCCAGGTACTGCAACAACAGTTAAAATTATTTAACTGGCCATGCAGCAAGATGCAGTGGGGTGCTGAGTGGTGCATAACATGCCATTTTCCTGCAATTACTGCACTACTGCAACCCTGACCTGCGTGCATTTGACCCAGGTTGAACCTGCATTAAAATCGGGATTAGGATTGCAGTCGGAATACGGAACATTGCAGTGAAGTTTACGCAAAGCAATGCAGTGCAGTGGAAGTATGACCGGACCTTACTCCCACTTGAAGATGTACTACTCTTAATTGCTTTCCTCCACTACCAAGTGTATCAGTTTACCTATAGGGGCAGAAAAAAATAAGTATATGCAAAGAAAGATTTGGTCTCAATAAAGACCGCACACATTGCTTTTTAATTGGTTTTTTTAGCTCATATTTTGTTGTGGGGTTCTTTTTACTCAATTTTTGTTTTTTCTGAAACAACATGTTCGTAATGTGTAGTTAAATACTCTATATTATTTTGGTATTCAGTATTTTAGTTGAAATTTGAATTCAGAGTCAACATTTTGATGCAAGACTATTTATACATAGGTTTTGATTTCATTGTCAAATGGAACACAGGAGTAACATACTTTCTGGCATACACATCCATTTTGATGTGCATTTCTTTTCTTTTGCTTTCATCACGCACAGCTGTTGACCCCAGTAAAATTGGTCCTTCGTTATTGTTTACCAGCAATTTTAAGCAATGCTACACAATTTCGACAACTGATACAAGTAGGGACATGCAAGAGCTATTACCTCCCCCAAAATCGCGAAATCAATTGCGGAAATCTTGCCACATTGGCCTACAAAAGGTCATACGCATTTTGATGTATCCATAAGGCGCCCTCTATATGTCTATTTCCCATAGAAATACTTGTAAAACTAGATTTTTAGGAAACATCAGATTTGCCGCTCATGAATTTCATCCAATTTGCACAGGATTTTACTTAGTGAAATAACTACTAACGTTCCAATTATTTTGTCAAAAGTGTGTCGCCTTGTTGAGATTTGTTGTTTTATTCTGGTACTTGTCACATAAATGAGACTTTCAACACTGTGTCATCAATGTGGTAAAGTTTGAAGACCTTCAAGATGTTATCCATGATTCGTTTTTGTGTCTCTTTTCAGAGGGCGGCGATAAAGAAGCCTCCTGATGAAGCGTTCCCCACATCTTAACTTGCATCTGGGAGAAAGGCTACTTGCACACATATGGCCAAAAGAAAAGCAGAGAAAACCCGTCCTTAGAGCCACAGAATACAGTCGTCAACTGAACTTTATTGTCTTAGCAAAAGCTCACAAGTTTATTGCCTCTGCGGTAATCAACCCCTTTTTCTTCTGCATGTTACTACAGTCTTCAAGTTAAATATTTTTTGAATCAGCATAAAATGCATTTCAATGATCCAACCAAGCATAGTCTTAGTCAGTTTGTGTTTTTGAGTTGGCTCCCAAATGACCTGCTTCATTTGGAAGCCCTCTCTAACGGCCTTGTTTTATAAAAATAAATAGAATGTACCACAGGATGAAGTAGTTGCACCAAGAATGTTTTGCCGTAAACCCGGCCGACACTAAAAAACCTGCGCTAAAAAAAGTTTTGCAAATTAAGCACCAAAAAAATCTGCCGACCGACCGACCTACCCTTGATTTTTCATTACAGTTATGTTTTTGCCACCACAAATAGAATATAACTTCAAAAAAAACAACTAATAGTCCATGTCGGCGCCTCCCTCTGTGCATGAATTATATGCCCTTGCATCAAGAAATAGTCCAAGTCTTTGTGCAAAAGCAAAGCAACATAAAAAGAACCGGATCGCTTCAAGTCAGCGGGAGCAATTTACTCTTGCGACAACAAATCTTGCACTGACGTCACTGCACGGGTAGATACACAACGATACGATAAGTAAATAAAGAATTTTTACAAATTAAAAAAAAACGCGTGTTTTTTTGTTTTTATCAATTTTAATTCAATTTAGAGTAAAACGTGTGGAAAGTTTCATCTCAACCAAAAATAAAATCTGCACCGACAGGCCCAACCCTAATATTTTTCCTCTGTGTACAGCAAACACCATATTTTAGGCCTAACGGTTTGGCATCAACATCGCAACACACCGTGCTTCCCATCGGTAAGCTTGACATCATCTTGTGTTTGTATTGTTTTCCTCTTCCCAGGGACTTGAGTAACCATGGTGATTATAGAGCAGTCTAAGTGTCCTTTCATGACAAAAGAAACTCTGCACTACCAGTTTCCTGCATACATGGTAAGTTGAGACACACTTGGTGTGGCTATGGCTGGGTATCTGGAAAGGAGACTAACTTAAGATCCAGTTTTAAACCAGTGTTGTCCTACTATGAGGGGGGTACGTTTTTTCCGTTCAACATAATCTCAAAAGTGCTGTAGGGGTGAGAAATTCCTCATGGATGGGCCCTTCCGGCCATCCATGAGAATTTTCTTCAACCTTTTACATGTTAAACTTAAACAGTATGTTTGAAAGGAAGAAAGGTCCTCTCATGTAGGACTAACCTTGGTTCAAACCTAAGTCTAAAGTTATACTCCTTTCAGAATACCACTTATATGTATTTTATATTTCACTGTGCCAAACCACAGCTTCAACATCAGGCAATATTTGGTGGAAATCATTATTGGCAATTCACTGTTGAAACACTGTCCGCCACGTGAGTATTGAATTAACAAAATCACTGTGCTGACGGTTTGGTGCTCAAAATGGGCGTATACCTAAAGGATATTATACAATGAGTTAGCTTAACACTAACCTGGACTTTGGCTACTTCTAGTCCAGTTCGCTTCCGCGGTTTCCATTGTTTTGCACAGTGAAGTTGAATCCCCATTGCTGAAGCTAGGGGGAACAATGCAATTCTGACAGAGCCTGCTCTAGAGTTTCTACCATAAGTCTCAATCGAGGCCGTTTTTCAATGAAATGCAACCCGATATCCGCTGGCGCCCCACAAGTGGTCCGTGGGAGGTCCGTAATTGCCCAATCTTTATCGCTAAAGTCTTTGGTGTGTGAGGCCCCATGAAGTTGCCTAGCACGGGTCCCAGGTTATGGGTAAACGCAATGAATGGTCCTTCTTTCATTCAAAGGGAAAATTTACCACGTTGTGGAATGAAACGTCAATATTTCCCTTGTAAGTATTCTTATTGTGCACTCATCAACATTTCAATATTGTAAATGCTCTAACTTTTGGCATAAATCTATTTTACCCCGTCACACCCTCCTTTTATATCATGTTGCTTTATTCCGTTTAACCGAATAAATCATGTGATAAAGAGCGGGGATTGAAGGGTATAATGGTAATAAGCATTTCACGAATTCCCCACTGTGCGTGTCCGGCTTTTTTGGCCTGGTGGGATAACCCTCTTTTCCATGTGTGCCGTCACTCCCTGTAACAACTTTGAATGGCATCCCGTTCATGAGTGGATGATTGTCTGCAAATGCACACTGCTATGTCCATGTGAGGTGAAGAACCACTCAAAGCTTGTGCAAGTGTCTTATAGTTTTATGGGTTATAGTTGCATCGTTGCGTTATTCGCTACAACTGGTCGCCGGCTCTGACATGGCTCAATGCACTTTCCGATACTAATCGTGAAAGCGAACGTACACCATTCAACTGACCACCCAACTGTACGTGCCAATCTGAACTGAAAAAGAGCTTATTATACAACTCTTTTTGCAACCAGAATGCTTGGAATAGCTTTGGATTATCTTTGTCACAGAGAGTGGTCAAAATTGACAAATCTGTAAATTTTTGAAACATATGCAGGAGCAATGCATTACCGTTTAATTGTAATTCTAATCTGGTATTCTCAAAGGGAGGCTAACTATCAACCAGGTTTAAACCTGGCGTTAGTGATTAGAGTTGCTGCAGGACTCTAGGCTGGGATTCTGAAGGGGAGTTTACTCTAGACCCAGGGATTTAAACCACGGTTAGTGGACTAGAGTTGTTGCAGGACAATAGGTTGGGCATTATTACCAAGGTAGTCTAACTTTAGACCAGGGTTTTAAACTAGGGTTAGGGACTAGACGTTGTCCTGCAGGACTCATAGGCTGGTATTACAAAGGTAGTCTAACTTTAGACCAGGGTTTAAAAAAAAAAAAAACTGGGTCATGATAGAGTTGTCTGCAGGACGCATAGGCCTGGTACTCTCAAAGGTAGTTCTAACTTTAGACCAGGCGTTAAACTAGGGTTAGTTACTGATGTCTGCAGGAACTCATAGGCTGGTATTACAAAGGTAGTCACTTTAGGACCAGTGGTTTAAACTAGGGTTGTGACCTAGAGTTGTCTGCAGGACTCATAGGCGGTATTACAAAGGTAGTCTAACTTTAGACCAGGGTTTAAACTAGGGTTAGTGACTAGAGTGTATGCAGGATACGGATAATAGGATGGATTGACAAAGGAGTCTAACTTAGACCTGGTTTAAACCAGGGGGTAGTGACTAGAGTGTCTGCAGGACTCATAGGCTGGCTATTAAAGGTGAGTCTAACTTTAGACCAGGTTTACAGGTTAGTGACTAGAGCACACCACTACCGGATCAAATCAGGATTGAGAGCGTAATGTAGTATTCCAATCGCCATTTGAGTACACGCAGCCGAGCAGTGAACATCCGTGCGTTGCGTGTATTTCAATGCAAGTTCACGCTGGCAAAGTTCAAGGGAATTTGCGTAGGACTATGTGAGATGTGCGCAAGTTGACAACGAATTACGGATAAAGTCTAGGGTAACAACCGCAGCATAGTTTCTTTTAAAATTTCCAAAATGGAAATAAACTTTAAATAAAGACTGACGTCATGATAAGGCACCAACAACACACACAAACGAAAAACAATTAAAACAAAGCAAGTACCCGAAAACAAAACAAAGCAAACCCAGAAGGCAAATCCAAAACAAAAGGCAACCCAAAGCAAAACAAACTCAAGAACATGTCAAAAACAAGAAACAAAACAAAGGGTATAGTCTACCAAATTTTCACGACAAATTTCACTGCCGAAATGTGTTTATTTATTGATTTTAAAAAAAATCATTGAAACGGATTTCCCCCAAAGAGAGCCTCAAACATCATGCCAAATGTAAGTAAAGTTAATTAAGACACCAAGGTACGAAAGTCGCAAAATATTTAAAAAACACCAATATCTTGGCCGCCATCGCTTGATGAGGGAATTTTTAAACAAGGCAGATTAGGCCCTTATTGTAAACGACTAAAAGAAACTAAATTTTCTCAATTCATGAAACTAAAAAAAATGAGCGGTTTTTAAAAAGGACTGCTTCACAAATAAAATGTTGTGAGCGGCTTGCCCCGGATTACCGATGAACAAACTTGTTGATTTTTTCCTTGTTAGTCCTTATTAGACCATGATTAGGCCTAGCTTCCAAACCGGGGACACTCAACAGTTGACCATATTTTTTATTTATGTTCACCTTGTTTCTTGCAAGACACATATAACCTACTCAGAATTTGGTCGGATTCAACTATCCCATTCTTATTCGGCCTACATCAGCTTGATTTCGATTCAAAGATTGTTTGGTTTTAATTACACTGCTCAGCAACACGACCTAAAAATAGAACCGTGTGACGAACACACGGCGTACACGCAGACAGGCACGCTTTGTAGTTCGGCGCATAGTTTGACCAATGCGCACCTCGTTGCTGGTGCATGCCTTCACGCAGTCCACGAGCGGTGTTTGAATCGGTCAAACAAACTGCTGTTCGTCGTCTCTGTGCCCTTAAAATATGCATGTAAGTTCCTCAATTGTCTACTGAACAACGAGGTCTATGATGCGATGTTTAAACTATTTCTTCGATGAGATTCCATTCAATAGCATAACAAAATTTAAGAGAAATCTATTCATAGAACCTTGACCAAATTTATTGTTAAAAGTTGGGAGTAACAAATTTACTTTCACTTGTTGGAAATGCGTAACATAAATAAATGTTCGAAAAATGTATGATAAAGCCACTTTGGTCTCTATTTGTTGATATATATTTTGTGCATTATTTTCTACATACTGTTAACAACAAAATTGTTTTTGAATATTCGTGTTTTGAGCAAAATGATATGTTAAATCGTGCATAGTGATACAGCAAATAACCGTTATGATATTTTTGTTGTTCGGGGGGCTTTACAAATCCCGGGCTAAGCGTGTATGTTTTTGATCCGGTAGTTGGTGTGTGACTAGAGTTGTCTGCATGACTCATAGGTTGTATTACAAAGGCGTCTTACTTTAGACCAGGGTTAATCCAGGTTAGTGCTAGAGTTTGTCTGCAGGACTCATAGGCTGGTATTAACAAAGGGAGTCTCTTAGACCCAGTTTAAACCAAGGTTAGTGACTAGAGTGTCCACAGGGACTAATAGGTTGGTTAGGGAGTTAGACCCAGGGTTAGTCCTCCGTGAGTGAACCTTTTCCCCTTTTAACATACTGTGATAAATAAAAATGACGGACAATATGTGCTCTCATCTTATTACAATCTGTATACAGTGCAGGCATTCTTCTGCATTATGAGGACTCTCTTCTGAGCGAATACTTCTTCCGGATCCGCAGTGGCTTTGTGATATGCTGGCTA